>SOPF01028999.1:0-54265 GCA_012979155.1 Hypericum perforatum | reverse complement strand
CAGTATTGGAGTCGTTTGCCACCAGTGGTGCTCTATTGACAATTGCTACTACACACCATGGAGAATTGAAGTCCCTGAAGTATAGGTATGGAGCAGGATAATTTAAGATCTAATTAAATGATATGAACTATCTTTACAGAAAGTTAAAAAGGGTGGGACTTAATCCCAATGCCTCAGCAGTTTTAGGACATGAGGATCTAATTCTGTACAGCTTCCAGGATATGGCTTGAGATAGATGACTGAGGCCTACTCTGTTTCACCTGATGAGTATGTTAGGATCACTGTTCATCCATGCTATTGTCTACGGAGAGGCTGTATTTCCACTTGGTATAAGCTGCTTTTTATATTCTATCACATATCAGATGTCCTGCTGACGTCTCCATTTAACAACTTGTTTCTTGTTGATCATTAAAGCATTGTCCTCATCTGGTTGCTTAGTTCTGTTCTGTATCCTTTAGTGTTTGGGAGTTTTCCAGTCTGTTTTCGTGATGAGTGGAAAGTTTCAAGTTCTGCTTCCAGATTTTCTCTTTATGCTACAGCCAATTGTTATCTTTTCAAAAAGAATAACAGTTCACAGTGAGAAGATGAAAGCAATTGCATTCTTAAACTTGTGCTTCATTTTAAGTGAAAATGCTTACTTCTTTGTGTGATCTCATGTTGTTAAAAATTGAACTTTCTGCAGCAATGATGCCTTCGAAAATGCTTGCATGGAGTTTGATGAAGCCAAATTAAAGCCAACTTACAAGATTCTCTGGGGAGTTCCAGGTTCTTTTCTCAGTGCTAAAACAAAGGAATGTTTCGTGTCTATTTCTTTATGTTTATGCATCAAGTTTCTCAAACGAGTGCTGCAATATTGTCATGATTTGAATGAAAGTAACGAGAAATGTCACTAAATCATTGTTCCATTTGTAACTTTACTCAATAGTGGCTGGGTACAGAAGGATACAACTTTTTTTTACTATGTTTTCAACTTCTAGCAGACCTATAATACAGAGCTGGGAAAAAATACGAATTATTCTGATGCCTATGAGCAATAAAGCTGATTCCTCGGAGGTTATGCATGAGACACAGGGTAGTTTTGCTCCTGTATTATTTATGCTAATAACTGGAGAATATTTAATATAACTTATCCAAAGAATGACTCCATTACAAATATTTTCTAGTCAAATAGTTGCCCTTTCATTTTCATACGGGATATAAAGTATTATCCGGCAATGTACACGCTTATTTTATGAACTTGCGCTAATTATGGAATAAATTGTATTTTGATAGGTCGGTCAAATGCAATCAATATTTCTGAAAGATTGGGATTGCCTAGTTCAGTTGTCAGCAATGCCCGTGAGCTGTATGGTTCTGCTAGCGCAGAGCTCAATGAGGTAATGAATTTTATGAATTACGGAGGCCCCTATTCATTAACTTTGATAATACACTTTTCCTCCTCGTGAATTATTGTTATATGTTCATATCAAACAGTCAAACTGTAGCAATTAGAGGAAACTACACAGCAGTATGCTACTGTCAGTTAAAATGGTGTTTGCTTTTCGGTCCCTTATTTTATAACATGCATAGCCAAGGGTGCTATTTCTCTAAATATAAAGGATATCAAGCAAAGTGATCCCTTGTGGGATGTTACAAGTCTTTTTTAGGGCAGCTTGTGAAATTGAGTTCTTTTGCTGTCTCCAAGTTATTGCAGAAGTTTGTTGTCTTCAAATGTCCACTAAACTGCAGCTTATTGCAGGTTATTGTTGATATGGAGAGGTTCAAGCAGGACTATCAAAAGCTTGTCTATGGTTCGAAACACTACTTGATGTAGGGATCTACCACTTTGAACTTCTTGATGCTCAAAATTGACATCTATCCATTTCTCAATCTTCCATAATTGAACCGTCTTCAACTACTTCCTCACTTTTCAAGTCTTGGTGATCCTAAGATATATATATATATATATATATATATAAAGAGAGAGAGAGAGAGAGAGAGAGAATGAAGTATACACGGAACCTCCTTGGGTTAATTGAAGAAGAACCGCAAGTTATCAATATTTTATCTGTTTTTTTTTGTTATCATCTGTGCTAAACATAAATTGTTATAACATCTTCCTGACCTGAAAATCGCATTGGTTTTCAACAATGGTTCATCATTACACGTATAGTTATGTCATTTGCTATGTTATCTTTGATGTGTGCATCACCTGCTGCTCCCTCCTACAAGAAGTAACCCAAACTATTTAGTCTATCGGCTGGCTGGAAGACAGCTATATAGTATATTTTCTTTTTAATTTCAGATCACTGTTTAGTTACCTTCAGCATTCTGTATCTTGCTCTTCCCGAGGATAACTTCATATCCGGGAAAGTTTTGTGCTTAACAGAAGTTCACTGTATGAAAATGCTCTAAAGTTTGTTCTCAAGTAACCTGGTCAATTACGTAACTGTAAAATCACAAGGGTACGGCGGCCCATCGTTTATTCTGAAAGTTGTATTACGATCTGACTACAAATTGAAATGCTTGTTACTTGCACTTCACATGTTCAATATGGCCATATATCTGCCTATACTTTAAGTTTCAAGTTCTTTGAAGCTCTATTAAATTATTATTTTTTTTGCAGGATGTCAAGAAAGCTTTATGATGAACTGCTGAAAACAAGGCAGAAACTTCTGGATTACCGTGCTGCTCTAGGTTATAGAAAGGCTGAAAAAGTAGCTGAGACTGCCTCAATGGCAAGTAGTATCTTAAACAAGAAAGTTGCACAGTTTCGAGCCTCTGCGAGAGAGGCTGCTGAAGCCACTAAAGAAGAAAGAAGACAGTCATTGGCCCGTGATAACCAAAGTATTACATCAAATAGCAACGAAAAACCCGTGACAAACCTTTTAACTGTGAAAACTAGCGAACAATCAACTCCTGGTAGTGATAACCAAAATACTGAAGCGAATAACAACAAACACTCTGTGCCGAGACATTCATCCATGGAATCTAGCAAACAATCAACTTCTGGTAGTTCTGAAACCACCACTACATTTTATTTCTGCATGTTATTTCTATTGCATAATTTGGTATTTAGTTTCACGTTTTATTCGATAGTAACTTTGCGATGAACATTATGCTTTCTTTTTGTTGAAAGAAATGTTTAGTGTTTTGTTCATTTTCAGTACCAGCATCAAGGAAAACTAAGCTTCCTAAGGTTGGCGAATCAGTTGAAATTGCTTCGCTTAGAATGAAAGGCACTGTTTTAAGCATCGATCCTTCCAAAGAAGAAATCTTTGTTCAAGCTAGCTTCATGAAAATGAAGCTGAAGTTTGCCGACATATTGACTTGAATGGTGACCAATTCGTGCATCTATCTGACATGGAAAGATCATCCAATGCAGACCAAGAAAATCTGCCAAGTTGGTCAATGTATGAGGTAAATGATTCGATCAGCCATGTTTAACTATATTTATACAATGGTCTCTTGATCTAAAGTTCGAGAATGGAAGTCATAGAAGGGTGATTTGCTTTTTGCTTGTACAGCATGAAGTTTGAGTTCATTTGTAGAAAAGAAATCAATGATGTTAGTTGTGGTAATATAAAGCTTTAAATTATGTATACTAGTGTACATGTGCGGCCTATTTCTGACCATGTACTCGTCCTTGCAGACTGAAGTCAAATTTTTAAAGAGATAATTGATAAGAAGCCCATCGCTCAAGTAGTCCAGCTAAGAATATATATTTGTCGAGTTTTGGATGAAATAATATCTCGCGGATTTGCCAGCCAAGGCAGATAATTGGGACTGTTGGTTTCTTGTCAAAGCACCATGTTGTATAGAGGTCTCATAATGGGCTGCTGCGCAAGCAGAAGGTACTTCTTACTCTCCCATATTTACACTCAAGTTGATTCAACTTCTGCCAATAGCTGTAATAGTCACCGCTATTTTCACAATATTTTTATTGCCTATTCTCTTTCATGTTTAGAAAAAGAGAAGAAATAGGTGGTCGACAATAAATCGACAAGTACTAATCAGTTTTTTAATAATTGTGTACTATCTATCGAATTCTTCTGAAGAAGAGTGTTGTTGTAATTGTTAAAGCTGGACTTTGTTCTTTCTGATTTCACCTCCTTTGTCAAGGACATGCTCGAATGATGATGATGCTTCGACATATAGAAGTGGCTCCGTGTTCGAATGGTTGATGCATGATCCAAGGCATATGTGACCATTGTTTAGCAGTTAGAATCTCTTCTATGACCCTCATACACAATGTTGCAACCTCAGGAACTGTAGGGCTCAAATCCGCCTACCGCTTATATTCGTAACGTCGTTTGTAGATATCCCGAACTCAGGTTCTCATTTTGTCTTCTGCTATGGTTCATACAGAAATGACGAACCGAGGAGAGCAAGGATATTCTAAAACCTGCAAGTTGGCCGCCATCTGGTGGAGTCTTATTTTGACTTCGATTGCTCTAAAGCATTGATGAACTCATATGATGCTTCGTCGAATCCAACGAGTTAAAGCGGCAAAGTGGATTCCTATTTGAGCTTACCAAACCCACTACCTCTCCCCCACTGAGGCCCCCAGTGTTCAATTTGGGAAATCACAGTTAATGAACTTATTGGGGGGTTTATTCATTTCCTAATGAGATCGTGGCTTTATAGGATATCAAAGTCACAAAGGCAGTACCGGTAATTAAGATCCGAAATTGCACATTGTTACTTCGCTGAAATGGTTAAAAGTTGCGCACCAACTTTGAAATGGTCAAGAGTTGATTACGTAGCGCACTTGATTTACTTGGAGAGGCCATTGGATTACTGCAACTTTTGACTTCCAAAGAATTTTTTTATAAGAAACTGGTCTCTCTTCTGGGTTACCAAGGTGGACAGTATCAAATTAATTACGCTTACGATGTGAAACGCAAAATTCATTGAAGAAACTAAGAAGTATTAATAACATCTGCAATTTATGTATTAAGCTACAGTTCGATTCAACATGGATTAAATCTTAACTGCTTTCTTCAATTTCAAAAAATAAAATCAGCCGCTATCTACAAGGTACTATCAGAGCTTCCTTCATATTGTACTCAATTCGATTAAACCTGAGTTGAATCTGATGAACTTACCAATTCCCTTTATTTCTAAATGTTGCATATATCACTGCAGTTGTTTGCTTCGAGTCTTGCTCATTCTGCAGGCCCGACTTCCTCGTCCACTCCTGTCCGATGGCTGCCGCTGCACTGGCTAACCACCCAGCCAGACGCATAGTTGAAATCCAGAAAGTACAGCACCATGACCATGAGAACGCAGCATGCGAACATAGGGATTGGACCGAAGATCCAGAGGAAGATAGGACATGAGAAATAGAAGGCTCGGAGTCCTAACGACCAGAAATACCCGCCCTTGTTGACGCACTGCACCACGTACTCGGTGGTGAGGCGGTTGCCGACGGAAGGCAACTTCTTTACGGGGACGTTTATAAGCATGCTTGCGTGGCTGTAGAACCGGATAGACTGAACTGTCAGTAGAAATGCAACCAAAAAGCAAACAATTATGCAGAAGAACTTGATGGTGAAGCTCGTATCGCTCCTGTCCCCAATCACTACAAGCATTGTCGTCCTATCCCCTTTGTTGCTTGTCGTGACCACTGCAATGAGTGAGCTCAGAGTGATCGCCGTCGACGCCAACACCGTCGAAGCCATGATATTGTTTCGGAGAGTCTGCACCGATAGAACTCCGTTCTTTATGGGATCCTGCAACCAAATGCAGCAACTCAAAAAGTATCAAAAGAACATCTTGACGACCAACACGAGCACCCTTAGAAGAATTGCCTACCTCCATCATGGATTGGACCCAGAACCGGCGGTTGATAGCATTAACGCCGATGACAGTCTTCGCCGGCCTCCGCACGGTTTCTCGGAGGAGCCATAGGTGGTATGCTATCAGCAAAGCTAATCCCAACGGGACCAACGTGAAGTCGAGAACTTGAATCTCCATAAAAAGTACCCAAAAGTGAGACCTTTTGCTTCTTTTGGGAGAGGAAAAGTGTAACAACCCTCAAACCTTATACCCGTGAATGTGAGAGTAGTAGGGGAGAGATTAAATAAATTGACAAACTCTGTTTCAGTGTCAATACGTTTTGTCCATGCGATATGTATAGTTCATGAGAGGGAAAGAAGGACGTCTAGGACTGGGAGAGCCGGTACGACCGTTTACTAAGATTAAAGTTAAATATAAGTCCATGTGTTAAAAAATTGTTATTTAATGTTGTATTTTTTTTAAAGATAGTTCTATTTGGAGCGGAGTAAAATTATTTTTTTTTTTCATTCATAAAGTTACTCTAATATTTTTATCAAAAAATTTAAGTCTCTTATCATCGAATCATTTCTTAAATTATAAAGTTCACATTGTGTATTTCACAATGTTGTTTTTGCATTCCTAAACCCATGATTTTTTTAATTCAATTCAAATGTTTTACCACAAGATCTAACTTTTATTATAACTCTTAAATAACATTTTTTTGTGCAAGTCTATTTTTATTTGATATTCAAGATAAAAGTATCCTAACAAGTCTTTTACTAAAGCTCTACTACTCAAAATTGATCACTGTCGGCTACTATTTTATAAAATCTTTCTAATAATATTTTTTATATTTATAAAGTTTGAATCTATAACATTATTAAATAAATTCACATCACACTGTTACTTCCAAATCTCTCACTTTTTAAGTGAGCTTAGGGCACCATCAAGAATGTGACGCCCCCGCTGCATTTTTTCCGAAGCAACGTACAATTGAACAAGAAGTTCATGACTGATTCTTTTAGAACGAAGATGCGTTTTTTCCCCTAAAATTGTGCACGTTTTGAACGCCTCTTTTATTTGGAATCTAATTTGAAATTCTGTTTTTTGCTTGCCATACATGCAAAGTTTTTAATTGATTATATTCATGGGACAAGCAATTTTAGAGGTAATTTCACGTTAATCCATTTGAATATGTATCACATATCAGATCCGCTATATTAAATTTAACGTATGCATTTAAATGTTTTTCCTTAGGAAATAGCCATAAAAAAAATGAATGGGTTCTCATGTTATAACATCCGAATTTAAACAGGTCGATTAGATACTATTATTAGTTGTTAATCGTAGACATCACGGCCTCGTAAGAAAAATCTCTTTTTCAAAAATGTGAATGCAAGTCTTGTCAAAACCTGCCATAATAAAACTCGGCGGAAAAACCCAGAGTAGAGGTAATTACTCTGACAGGAAAAGAATGCATATAAATTAATAATATCAGATAATATAAATTATCTCCACTTTTTTCAGGCATACAAAAGCTGTCTTTCCTATTGGCTATTGTTGTTCTCCTTTTATATTTGCCTCTAATTAATATAGAAGTAATTGTTAATTATAAGACTTTCGACATGATTAAATAGTCGAAGAGACAACTAACGAAGACTGAAAATTTTTGTATCTTGGGGAGATTAACCATTACGAAGTATAGAAACCGAATTCTTCCACAAATCCCCAGAAATTAAGGCGAGCATTTTTCTATTTCAGTGCATTACAACAGCCTATCTATGAAGTCATCAATTTCTACACTCCAACTTAGTACAAATTGCTCCAAATTCCACTTTCCAACAACAACAACAACAACAACAACAAAAACTAGTATTGGGGATGGATGCAAGAAAGACTCATTAAAAGCAATGCCACCAACCATTAAATAGCCTTAATATATTGCGTACACTAAACACCAATCACTTACTTGAAAAAAAAAACACATCACCCTCTTCAAATTTAGTTTTTGTTTATATCATAATTGGATTTATTGGGCCAACTGATACATTTCGTAGGTGAGACTTTTTAAAGTTAGAAAAACCTTTTCAAATCCCAATAACTATTTACCAAGAAATAGAGGCCCGCCTGCCATCCACACCAGAATAAATGGAGTTTTCCGAAAAAACCTGCTAGTGGAGGAAGACCTCCTAGGAATACACTTTCATAAATACTCAAATTCAAAATTTATTAAGTTATAATAATGTTTTCACGAGTTAATCTAAATATTTATTGGTTTAATGTTTGAATTTCTGAGAATGTAACATTTGTTCGGTTCCCACATGAAATATGCAACTTATCAATGTTGAGATATCACGTAGTTTTGTAAAGATTACCAAAAACAAATACACAACAAAGCACTAGCCAAGAAGCTTACTAGTCAAAAAGAGATTACCCAATTAGGCCCATACAATTCAATTGAGGCTTCGAATTTACAAGATTTAGAAATTTTCTTAAGGTAGATTTCCGGCATGGATTTTAAGAATACAATATTTTTCAAATTTATTAGATATAGTTATGATATTCTTTGTGATTCCATGAGTCTCCAACCTTAATTATTAGGTTTATGAGAGTCCAGATGTTGAGCAGTTATTCGGGAAGCTCACCATTAAAACAAAGACTAACCCAACTCGTACCTCTAAAATTCGATTCAACTTGGATTGAATCGCTTTTGCAAATCTCTTTAATTTTCTTACACTTTTATCTCCTACACAAAACCCACTAACAACTAAGCCACCAAGAAGTGGACTTCTTGTTGTGCACCCATGTCCATTTCCCCATTAGGGTTACCATCAGCAACACCAACCCCTTTACCAAACTCAAAGGTAACATCCAAGAAATAGAGCATAACCACCAACACTGAGCAAGCCAAGAACATGGGAATAGGCCCAAAAATCCACATCAAGAGAGGGAAAGAGAAGTAGAAAGCTCGAAGCCCGAGCGACCAGAAGTATCCGCCCCTGTTAACGCACCTCACCACGTACTCCGAGCTGAGATGGTGGTGGTGGTGATCAGTAGAGGACAGCTTCTTGACCGGGACGTTGATCAACATGCTTGCATGGCTGTAGTACCTTATGGATTGAATGGTGAACAAGAAGGCCACCAAGAAACAAACCAAAATGGAGAAGAACTTGATGGAGAAACCGAGCTCGCTCTTGTCGCCCACCACGAACAAGCGAGTCGAGTGGTCCCAGCTATGGCTTGTCATGAGCACGGCAATGATGGAGCTCAGCGTTATGGCAGTGGATGCCAGTAGGGTCGACGCCATTATGTTGTTCCTTAGGGTTTGCACCGACAAAACTCCAGTCTTGGAAGGGTCCTTCAAGGAAAGAAGACAAAGCTAGTCATTGGAAACATTGCATCAAACATTCTATGACAAAAGATTTCTTTATAAAAAAAAGGTAAATTTGTTATTAACCAAATTCTCCAATATTATAATTGAAACAAAATTCATCTCTCTGAGCCCTAATAACCCTACAAAATATGGAATTTGAATATCCGAGATTCACAAAATAGAGATTTACGTTACAATGTGACATTTTTAACTTTGAATGTCCGAGATTCACAAAATATGACCCGAGTACTACTCGGAAAGAATAATACCTCCATCATGGCGCGAACCCAGAAGCGGCGGTTGATGGAGTTGATGCCAATGACGGTCTTGGAAGGATACTTAAGAATCCGGTAGAGAAGCCATATGTGGTAAGCAACCATGATCCCCATCCCCGATGGCACCAATATCCAATCAAGAACTTTTCCTTCCATTGCCGTCTCACCCTCTCTTCGACACGGTACGAGGTTGTCGACAGTAGGATGACGACGGATCAGTCAACGGTCGGATTTGGTGTCCCTGACTTCTCGCTATCTTTGTGGTTTGGATCCGTGATGAGCAATGGAAGGGAAGAGGGAGAGGTGGAAAAGAAATAAGGAAGGGTGGGAGAGTACAAGTGTAATACGACTGCTTGTGTGTCGACCAAGTATATTAATTTTTTTTGGTTTTTACTGGTCGAATATCGATTGAATCATAAATTTATAATTACATTTTAAAAATCGAACTTCAAATTTATTAAGCGTGTTGCTCATGGTTTTAAAAAATGTGGTCCGACTGGTCAGACTACTAATCAGCACTAATAATGTCCTATTTTTATATAAAAAAATTCTGACCTTGTGGGCCAGACAAATTCTGGTCAGACCAGACAATTTACACAGAAAATCCAATCGGACCGAGATAATTCGTCCAAAAAAATATTCACTAATTTATGATTTTATCTTCAATTCGATATTAACCGTTTGTATGTATATTTTATTTTGTATATTTTATAAAATTAATATGTTTATATGTTATTATTTTACATATTGTATTATTATTAATTTATTACATGAATTATTTATCTTTATATTTATATATATTTCAAAAAATTACAAAAAATTATATTAAAAGATTGCAATCCAACTAATAGTTAGATTAGTCAAACCAACTGACCCGAAGGTCCGACCAAAATTTAGGTTAACATTCGGGTCCTTTCTGAGAACCCTGGTGTTGCTGACGAAAAAGCGTCTTTATATTTTACAGCTTCCCATCAAAAAGCATATGCGTTATACGAAAGTTTATACTTCTACGGTTGCACGGAATACCATAAAAAGTGTACACTTGCAGGTGGGAAAAGGCATTGCGTTGCCACGTTGACCATCGATTTTGTTAGCCCCATTTAACCTCCTATTCAACACTTCAACCTTTTAGATGTCACAAAATTTAAGTTCTTAAAATAGTCGGTAAGAAAGTTTTGTTATTTTAACTTGAAATAATCGACTCATTAAATATCTGAATCAACAAAAATAAGACTTGGTGTGTTACGGAATTGCAATTTAACTAATATCCATCATATCATCAATTTTGGCAAATCACTAATCTGATGTGTGGTTGCTCAATGGCAATTAAATTACAAAAGTCAATTTCATGGACTAATAATGACATAAAAGTGCGTTGGCGCGTCCAATGAAGTACTAAAATTAGCAGCTAGACGTCTTCGTAGGAGTGAGTGGCTATAATCGTTGTTGTTCAACAATCATCTATCGTTGTGATTTGTGAACCAATCTAACTTGAAGCAAGAACACCCAAAAAAGAAATCCCTAGAAATAGTAGCCATTAGAGCTTGCAATTCTGAAAATGAAAAGTATACCTTAGCTGTGGATAAAAACAAAATCGAACACCAACAATCAAATTGATCAACTTTAGGAGAATATATCAGTGTTAAAATATTCGTTGATGTTTTATCACATTTCCAAAAATCTATGGATGTCTAGAATGAAAAGTATACCTTAGCTGTGGAAACATATAAAATCCAACACCAACAATCACTTTGATCAATAAGTAAAAAAGTTGTTCGAAATTTACGAGAATGCAACAATATTAAAATATTCATTAGTGTTTTACCACATTTCCAAAATTATGTAGATGTACAGAATACCATAATACAAAGTGGTGTGTAAAACAAAACCCTACAAGATCAAAATGTTGTTAATAAGGTTGAAGAATATCTCTTCTGGAATTGGATTCCAAACCAAAAGTTTTCCAGCCTAGGGCCCTAGGCACACCCATCTTTTTCTAGAGTCCTTCCAAGTAGCGCAAGTACAAGCAAACAAATCACAATCCCAATAGAGGACCCAACAAAGGTCTAGACATGCTCGAAGATAGTATTCTATCAATTCAATCAAACGACAAAAACCATAGGTTTCTATCATTATACATCTTTCGGAAGACCAAAAAAACGCAAGCTTCTGACCTACGAAATCCTTTTCCTTACATTTGACCAGTCCTTACCCTATGTGAGATCAAAAGAAGTTTGCTTCTTCAGAGAAACAATGCTAATTAACAACCTTCATCGATTGCATCTGACCGAGCTATTTAGCGTTCATGGAAGGAGAACACCAGAGCAGCGATCTTCACATTGCAGAAGTTAGACAAGAAATAGAAAATGGCTACCTGAAGTTCAATTCTCTAAGTGCTTGATCTTTGCCGGACAGGTGTGCATGTGCTGAGTAACCTCGGGAGAGAGGTTGGCTCCCAAGGCAAAGTTGTTTTGCTGAAATTTAGCTTCGTCACGCTTTGAGTGCAGCAGCTTTACGAGCCCTGATACTTCTC
The DNA here is from genome assembly GCA_012979155.1 of Hypericum perforatum. NCBI lineage: Eukaryota > Viridiplantae > Streptophyta > Magnoliopsida > Malpighiales > Hypericaceae > Hypericum > Hypericum perforatum. The sequence goes on along the minus strand of SOPF01028999.1, from coordinate 42,324 downwards.
CTAAGAGAAAGGAGATGAACAATAAGTTTTAGGCCAACAATTACACATCTTTGATCTCCGGCAAGATAGCAAATTTCTTTCTTTCACAACACCTAATGTCTTTTCCCCTATGACTGATCAACTCTATCGAACGTTGACAGCTAGCAGATTTGTTTCAACACAAATGGAGAGAAATCAGAAATCTGAAGAGCTTTAAAAGACATCCATCCTCCTTACAATTTTCAAATGTTAATCAAGCAACGAAGAAATCTACATATTCATTCAACAAATAACGAATCCATCTCCAGAATTAGCAAGCAAAAGCCCCATAGTCAGTCGAAACCCTCCGATCGATTGCCTCCATCCTCACCTGTGGGTTTCCAATCCAGCTCCAATGATCTTATTATTCAGCTTAACTAAAAAAAAACAAATTCCAAATGAAAAGTCAACGCACGAGACATTCCAGCCACAAAACCCCTCAGAAGTCACTGTCATCTTGCAATAGCAAACAGATGCTAGGTATTAGAGTGAGGCAAGTCCCTAAACCCAACATAAAATAAAAATACTAATTACTGACAACATCAACAACAAACCGAATCGAAACCAAGGAGCAGAGACAGACAACTCCCTCGACGCTATGAACACCTTCACGGCCCAAAACCAAACCAACAAGCAAATCAAAGATCAAAACTTTAGCCAGCCCCAATCAACCTGGACAAAAACCAAGGTCACCCACCTAACAAAGAGCAAAAATAAGGACCAAAACTTACCCTAAACCCTGATCAACCTGGAGACGAATTGGAGTTACCGACCTAAAGAGTAGGATAAAGATCAAAATTTTAACTAAACTAATACTTCAAATTAGAAACCCACCAATTTGTCACTTAGGGTCACCCCCGCCGCTGCCGGCGACGGCGGAGGGAGGGCCGAAATTGAGGACCTGCTTGTGTTTCCGGGTACCAAACGGTTCGTTAGTCGTGGATCAGCTGGGCCGAGCGTGTTAATGGGCTTTTGCCGCTTAATGGGCAAATCCATGGGAGTGACGTGGGAAGGCTGATCGCGGGTGACGGAGACGAAAACACGTGTCAGAATGCCATAAGTCGATAAAGTCTCGCCGGGTAGACCGGCCAAGTTGTTCAATATTAAATTATTAATCAAAAAGAGGGTTTGGTCTTGAGCTCGGACGCAAACAAACATACATATTATTAATATTTGGTAGATGGAATTACAATGATTCTTACTTATATCATTTGTCAATGGCCGATAATTTAATTTTCATTTTTCCAAAAAAAAAATCTTTGAATTTTTAAATGGATTAGGAGTGAAGTTGCACATGGTCGTAGTGGGAAAACGAAGGGGGCAGGAATGACCGTTGAACACGTGACACTTAAAATATTCCATCTAGAATTTCGGGAAACTTAAGAATTTTATGTTTTATTAGTAAATTTTGAATCTAAAAATTGCCTTAAGAATTCAATAAAATTTAATTTAATTTCCAAATCTGAGTACTAATATGACTTCCTGAGGTTAAGTGTCGAGAAACACTTAGTAAGAAGATAGAACATAACATATTAGTTATGTATGAGATATACGTGTCACGGAAGCTTTAATTCTGAGTCTGTTGTTCGAGCCCGTCTTTTTTGTTCGAGGGCTACACTTTTGAGATATCGAGATTTGTGTTATCGTTGTATAGTCACTCCGTAGTGGTTAGATCCTGATTTATGTCCGATTGTGGATTTGTCACTTGGAGATAGATTGTTTAGATTTGCGTTGATAGTTTGTGTACCATCTTTGCATATGTTGTATCTTCCGCATGTTTGTTTGATGTGAGTTTTGATGACTCTGTGTGTGATTTGATGATTGCTAGATTGCACATGTGTTATTGTTTGTCGTGGAATTTAGCGACCTTAGTGGGGGTCGTGACAAAGTTGGATCTATTTCTATCTAATCATCCAAATGCATTTATCTTCCTTGCACCTCTTTAATGATTCTTTTGACATATGATAAAACATTATACGTGTGTGTGTTATGTGATGTTTTAATGAGCTTAATGCCCATGTTTAGCTTGATCACCTAAATTTGAGAATTAGTCTAGCTAATCAATGATAAGCTAGCTTTCTAACCAAGCATAAGGATATGAATTTTTTCTAGGCTTTGCCACTTAGTCTCGTTAAAGACCTTCGGCAACGTGAATAAAGATACTTATATTAATGGTCTTAGGTAGATGCACAAATAACAGAGCCTCTCACTATAATGTATCATCGACAGGATTATTATTTTTATTTTCATTTATGAAAAAAATATTCTAACTTAACTAAGTATATGATTCAAATTATTAGTAATACAATAATCTAATATACATGCTGGTAAAAGTTTGTCTCTTCTTAAATATTATCCAAATCTAGAATTTTTATTAGTTAACCTATGAACAAGATACCAAGTAATAAAAAGAAAAAAAAAAGTGCCAAAAATAGGTTGTTTTAGTCTTTTAGAACGAGAGCTGCTCCGTTTTACTTTCAAAAGAATCAGATACGTGCACAGAGAAAATCCAACGGTCTCTTTAATCACATTTTCATCTAACAAAGTAAAAAAGGCTTTTGTCGCTATAACAACGTCAACGACTCAACGTGTCTCCCCCACCACTCGCTACCTCTCTCCCTCTCTCCTCTCTCTATAAATAAGTACCCTCTCCCACTTCTATCCTCTTGCTCTTTTCCTTTCTTCTTTCTTCCAAGTCTTTAATCTTTTAGAGAGAGAAGCGGTTTCTTGGAGGTTGGTTACCCTCTTAGTGGGCTCTACATTGGTGGAAGGTTAGGTAACCACCCTCTCTCTCTCTCTCTCTCTCTCTCTCTCTCTGTCTAATGCTTTTTTGTCATATGTTAAAGTTTGGATCTTTAACCTTGGAAGACCATCTCTTTGTCCTGCTTGTTGTGGGTAATGATAAAGTTTGTGTCTTGTGGGTTTATGCGCCTTCATTATTGTCTTTTAGTGTATATTGTGTGTATTTTATTGTAATGGTGCAATCTTTAAATACTAACTTTGTCCGTATGGGTTTAGATCTGATCCTTTTCTGTTATTATGTGCCCCTGATTTGAACGTGTCTGATTTGGGTTGTTGAGCTTGTCTTTATTGGGATTCTTAAATCCTTTGATGGTTACTTGTCGAAAAAAAAAATATTGGGTTGTGGGAGTGGGAGAATTGGATCCAGAGAGAAAAGGCAAAATAAAGCAAGCAATTGAAGAGGCAAAATTTTTCTTTTTTATAGTGTTTACAAATGATCATCTTCTTAGTGGAGTGTAGAGATTAGTTTCATAGGAAATGATCAAGAAAAAGGAAGAAAAAAACATTGGCTGCTTTGTCGACCTCGATGTTGAGCTTGACGGGGTTGTGTTGGGATTTGCAGAGAATTTTACGAGGAAGGCGTCTTGGTTTATACAACGTTTTTGGTGGTGTGAGGTCAGGAATCCGTTGATCAGCTGAAGCAATGGATGCATTTGGAAAATCCACGGTATCTGGCCCTGCAAATGTTATTTATCTGTCGACTATTCTTGGCCGTGATGGACCGGTTGATGTCCACAAATGTGATTGGAAATGTGAGAATGAAAATGTGTGCGGGAATATGTACCGCTGCAAACTAACTGGTCTCACTCACATCTGTGACAAGAACTGTAACCAGCGAATTTTGTATGATAACCACAATTCCCTCTGCCTAGCAAGCCGCAAGGTCTTCCCACTTTCAGCAGTTGAGGAACAGGCGGTGAGAGGAGTTCGCAGGAAGCTTGATGCTGACGATTCTCCTGCCGAGAGCTGTGCTTTTAAGCGGAGACGTGATGCTCAATTCCATCCTTCTCCTTTTGAGAGATCCTTCTCTGCTGTCAGTCCCATCTGTAGTCAAGTTGGAGATGGCATGGACTCGAGCTAGTTATAGATTTAGCTACCATTTCACCAAGATGACACTTTCTCATTTGGTCGCTATGTTCCTTTTTAATTGTCCTCTTCTTTCCTTTTTTTTTCTTCGGCCGGGACTGGTAACCGAACCTAATTTGAGTACTCTAAGAAAGGACCTGATGTGTCCTTGTATCTGTAGGACTTCTATGTTCCTTTCCATGTTTAATGCAATGAACTACTTATTAGCTTAGGGCATCTGGGCAGGTTTTTTTTATTAACTTATCTAACTTCTAAGTATATTCCTGATTCGTACAGCTCTAACTTCTGCAGTACTAAGAATTGATTCATTTGTGTATCGGCATGTACTTATTGCTTTACCTTATGAACTTTTCCCTATTTCTTTAGTTTCGTCTGGTTCTTCTCCATTGCAATGGATGTGTAATTCATTGATTGATGTATTTGTTTTGGCGGCGAACCTTATCGGCTTTGGGTTTCTTTAATGGCTCATTCACTAACTATGCAGAACATGGATAGTTAGTGAAATGGGCGTGTTGCAGGATCAAGAGTAAACAGTTGGTTCCTTGCTCTCTTGTTTTGCTTATTACCTTCCAATTCCTTATTCCTTGACTTCTGGTTCCTGAAGTTATTGTTCAATTTGCAGGACCTGGAGCTTGGGATTGTGAGAGTTGTTGTTTATGCTTTATTCATAAAATCTTCCTACAACTGCTATTAGATGTTTAATGTTCTATGTTATAATAATATGTTAAAAGGAACTAATCCTTTCATTCTTTGTGTAGGTATTGATCTTTTGCGTGCATTTCATGATGGTACACACTCTCTCTGCTCGTATCAGTTTCTTTTCGGAGGATGACGCTGCAGCGCAGGTTTGCTGAACAAATGGAAGGTGTTTGAACGGTCGAGCACTCCGCCCCTGCATCGCCTCATGGTACTTGCTTTCGCTGCTCTCTACCCAACGACGAGGAGCAGTGAGGAGCTTCTGGGAGAGATCTACCAGCTGAATCAACTCTGTTGCTTAATTGATACTGCCTAAGGTTGGGATTCATGCTACCTTGCCGTATTCCTTTTTTTTTGGTCTCTGGCTTTCACGAATTCCTGTCACGAGTAGCTTATCTAGACTGTAATTGTAGTTCATTCTGCACATAAGCGATTAATCTGTGCGTAAACCACGAATCTTATCTGGTTTGTAAGCTGATTAGCTGTGGTCGTTAATGATGTATTCAACTTTTTGAAGACAAGCATGTGTGAGTGTCCATATTGGTTGATAGGTCCCGGGATGGCCCCGGTTCCGAACCGAACAAGTCAGTCAGGTGTTACAAGATTGTCACATTGCAAAGTTGGGGGCATGATGAACTTGTTAATAATAATTGTAGAAATTAACCATTTTAATATTTTGATTCAGATATAGTAAAGTTAACATGGTTAGTGACCTGTGTCCCATTGTTGTTGTCCTACTGACTTTGTTGTTCGCTTATTATGATTGCAGTGGGACATTGAACTCGGGGATTTGGCGACTTGTGAACAGAGCTGAGCTAATGTTGGTTTATATGTGTATCAAGACATTATTTTCTCACAACCCCTTTTGAGAAGAGTGTATCAATATAGTCGTCACCAATAAAATAGCAATTGATTTCTACTGATTGTTGGCAAAAATGTCTAGTAAATTGTTATTGATCCATTCAGAGAAAAAATAAAAATTGTTATATAGCAAAAATATACATCGTGAAATGCTTTTATTTTGATCCAAACCCACCAAACTCATTTAATTGTCATCTTTTGTCCCAAAATATTTGTTGGAAGTATTTAGCTCACTCACAAATATTTATATGTAATATCTCGGTGATTAATAAAATTTATTCTACCTTTGGAAAAAAAGAAATTCATGCAAATTAAATATGGATTAATTAATATTATGTCTGGCTATTAAGCGATACAAAAAATCTAATAAAAAAAACCTCTGGAGCTAACCCCATTTCTTACAAAGTACAAACCTATCCAAAACTTATTATTGGGAAAACAAATTAAAAAAAAAAATGAGAAACTAGTTTTAGACAAAGCGCAAACAGAAGCTCAAAGTTGGCTTATGTGTCGCAGACGAAACTGTACCTGCGGCTTCCCCACGAGCACTTTGTTCCGGGTTACTACTTCCTGTAAGAACCCAGCTGGGTATCTTTCCTTTCCTTCCCTTTTCACCCGCCCTCCACCTGTTTGATGATATGACGATACACATTACGTGTCTTTTTCTAACTTTCTACTGCTTCTAGGGGAATTGAGTTGGAGGAGGAAAAGGCGGTGTTCTGACCGAACTTCCCCTCTTCGTTATGAACCGTATTAAGCAGCTTTGGAACTTCCCCAGGAGGAATCACTGGCTCGGTGGTGCCTCCAATTACCATAAAGGTGCTTAATTTAAGAAGAAAGTGCCAATCTTTTTTGTGTTTCTTATAAAGATTTTGGCTTTGTAACCATCCCACAAGTGTTGCTTTCAGTTTTTGTGGGTTTGCTGATTGTTGTTAGTTGGTTGGTTGGTGGAGATTTCTGGGAAAGATTGTTGGAATGTGTTGAATGGTCACTGCCCATTTTAGTTTTCGTCTGATTGGTGGTTGTGTGTTTGCTATAGGATCCGCGTGTCGCTTTCTGCATGCTTCTCTGGATACCTCTGTGGAAATTGGAATGCCGGTGGAAGTGTGTACTCCGGAGCAGGAGGTTGTGATTGCTTTAGGAAGCAATGTAGGTGACAGGGTTCGGAATTTTAACCAGGCATTGCGAATGATGAGGTCGCACGGGATTAATATTAGTAGGCACGGTTGTTTGTACGAAACTGCGCCTGCTTACGTGACTGATCAGCCTCGCTTCCTTAATTCTGCTGTTAGAGCTGTCACAAAGCTTGGACCGCATGAGCTTCTTCAGGTGCTCAAAACGATTGAGAGGGACATGGGCCGCACAGGTGGGATAAGGTATGGACCAAGACCACTTGATCTTGATATATTGTTCTATGGAAGGCTTCGGATAGGTTCGGATACACTTGTAGTCCCGCACGAGAGGATATGGGAGAGGCCTTTTGTGATGGCTCCCTTGCTGGATTTGTTAGGATCAGATGTGGAGAACGATACGGTTGCTTGCTGGCATTCGCTGTCCAAGCATTCCGGTGGGGTTTTTGAATCCTGGAAGGAATTGGGTGGCGAATCCAATGTTGGCAAGGAAGGTATGGTGAGAGTTTTACCGATTGGAGAACGCCTCTGGGACTGGTCGCAAAGACCTACTGTGATGGGAATTCTCAATCTGACCCCCGATAGTTTTAGCGACGGGGGAAAGTTTCAGTCTCCGGTGGCTGCTGTTTCTCAGGTACGCTCGATGCTTGGAGATGGGGCGGATATGATAGATTTGGGTGCCCAATCAACGAGACCAAAGGCTGATAGAATATCCCCTCAAGAAGAACTAGATAGGTTGATTCCTGTCCTAGAAGCAGTGGTGACGATGCCTGAGATGGATAGAAAACTCATATCTGTGGACACTTTCTATTCTGAAGTTGCTCGTGAAGCGATTCGCAAGGGAGCGCATATTGTTAATGATGTGTCTGGTGGGGCATTGGACCCCGACATGGCTAAAGTTGTTGCTGACCTTGAAGTTCCGTATGTTATAATGCACATGAGAGGAGATCCAACAACAATGCAAGATGAAAAGAATCTGATGTATGACAATGTGTGTAGACAAGTTGCTTTAGAGTTGCTATCACAGGTTGCTGATGCCGAGTCGTCTGGGATCCCAGCTTGGAGAATTATTCTCGACCCTGGACTTGGATTCTCAAAGAAGACGGAGAATAATTTGGACATCTTAATGGGATTGCCAACCATTAGAGTAGAGATTGCGAAGAAAAGCTTGGCTATGTCTCGTGCTCCAATGCTAGTTGGGCCTTCGAGAAAACGATTTTTGGGGGATATCTGCGATCGACCTGTTGCAGTTGACAGAGATCCGGCAACAGTTGCTTCGGTTACTACTGCAGCTCTGGGTGGTGCAAACATCTTGAGGGTACATAATGTTAAAGATAATGTAGATGCTATTAAACTTTGTGATGCCATGATGAAACACAGAGAAAGGAAGAAATCTGTTGCACCATTTTGAGAAAACAAGATATTTTGCAGAGAAACTTTGCTTGTGCTTGCCTGTTTCTTGCATCACAAATTTTGTGGATGAGATATGATGTAAAGTTCAACAGACAAATTGCACTCATTGGACTTGTTTTATTTTGTTTCAATTGGCTCTTGATCTCTTTTGTCAGCAGTATGATTCTTCAGCTCATTGTCTCTGTTGTGGGTTCAGCATTAGTGAAGGTGGAAATGCAAGAGTTCTAACATAAAAAATGCAGCGTTAAAACTTGGTTGAGAGAGTTTTGTTGTACGACCAAACTGGAAACTTAAGCCGGTTGGCAAGAGAGCTAGCTAAATAGTGAGCCGGTTACCGTCTTGGACAACTTCCAAGCAAAGCGAAGTGAGTACCATCGTGAACATGTGAACCTCAGATTTCCTTTTGTGAACAGACAGCAGCGGTTTGGAGCAAGAATTATGTACTATTGACATTTCCAAAGCAAGGAATTGCTTTCTGAAGAGGCTACCAAATGATATAAGATATACTAAACCCAAAGGTGGATATATTGCGGCTGAAGAGGTACCATGGAAGCAACTTAACCAATCAGTAATGGATTTCCAAAGTATACCTTTCTAGTCCAGCAAGATTCTCCAACCTACCATATCTAGGGGGACTTGGCCTTTGCATCAAAAGTTAACCCTCTGGCTATTTCCATATCCCAAGGCTATAGAACTAAACAACCCTCACAACTTGTGAATGGCTCAAGTCGCTTTAATGCCATGTCATAATTTATCACCTAGGAGATGGATTCATAGCATCACACCAGTGGTTGTTAGTTTTCTGTTGGTCTCCAGCACCTATGCATGTACCTTCACTGTAACTAACAACTGCCCATTTACCATATGGCCTGGCACGTTAGCCGGTGCAGGTACCCCACCACTTCCAACCACCGGATTCCGCTTGGACTCAGGGCAGTCCATGCCCATCCCGACCACTCCAGGATGGTCAGGTCGGTTATGGGCAAGGACGGGCTGTACTTTCGATGAGACAGGAATCGGGTCCTGTCTTACGGGAGACTGCGGTGGAAGACTGGAATGCAACGGAGCAGGGGCCACGCCACCCGCATCGCTCTTCGAGATTACCCTCGGCAAAGGTGACGACATAGACTTTTACGACGTCAGCATGGTAGACGGGTACAATCTGCCTCTGGTTGCTGCGCCTCATGCAGTCAATGGATCATGCAACGCCACCGGGTGCCTTTCAGATCTTAACATAGGTAACAGTCCATGTGCTTCCCCTCTTCGGAACTCTAGTCCGCACTATGCACCAATTCCTTTCCTGAACTTTTCACCTCAAATTTCTGTCAAGGTTGCCCAAGAGAGCTCCAAGTGACTGGTGCAGAGGGCGGAGTTGAGGGCGGAGTAGTGGCCTGCAAGAGCGCATGCGAGGCTTTCGGTCTCGACCAGTACTGCTGCAGCTGGGAGTTCGCCAACCCAACTACCTGCAGGCCGTCCTATTATTCGTCCATCTTCAAGAGAGCTTGTCCGAGGGCTTATAGCTATGCCTTTGATGATGGGAGCAGCATTTTCACATGCAAGGCTCTTGATTATTCCATCGTTTTCTGTCCCAATAGCAAAGGGTATGGGGACTCCTCTTAGATGGACACCAATTTCTGACAAAATGATGTGCAAATAACACCAATTTCTGACAGGATAATTGAACCAGATGATACAGGGAACAACAACACTTTAATTCACAAGCCAGTGGAATTGGTTTCCTCCTCAAGTATACTACTTCCCCTTCCTCTCTCAATCCTTCTTTTCATCCTCGAATTAACATTCTGATGAGCAAGTGGTCACTTGTCATCTACTGAGATATAATTCACCAAGATACAGGAAACTTAGACTCTGGTCTTGGTAAATGTGATAATCTACATTCGGAATTTAGTTGGCGATAAATCTGAATTTGATTTTCATAGAATATAGAGGTCTCTGAATTTGATTTCCATAGATATGAATTTGTAACCTAGAACCAGAGTTCAAATCATAGGGGAGACATCTACTTGTATAAGAATAGTTACCATGTAAAGAAGAATCAAATATCCCACTGGGTAACCAGATAATATTGCATGTATGCTCTACTCTCATCAGCAATGGCTGGTGTGACATTCACAATCCGCTATTTGTTCTACAAGAAGTGTCTCAAATTGAACGTGGGTATTGGTCTCACTTCTTAGCCTTGCTTTTCTTCGAAACTGGTGCTTTCTTCCTTCCTTTCCTTGCCGGTTGCGACTTGGCACCCCCAGTTTTAGCTTTCTTCAGCGCCACCCCCTGCATTAACAGTCAACAACTCCACTAATGTCCATTCACAATACAGTAAATGTCTGTTACCCAACAAAAATATTATGTGAAAGCAAAACAATTAACGAGGTATAGGAAGCAGTATAACATACAGATGGTTTTCTTGCTTTTCCTTTACTTTTTCCATTGGGTTTGTCTTCCTGGGGTTCATCCTGGTCATTTTGATGAGAAGCAGCCTTCTGCATCTTATCAGCTTCATCATCTGATTCAAAAGAGAAACCCTCAAGGGTGCCTGTAAAGGCATGATCAGTAAGAACATGTGTCTATTAAACCACGTGGAATTTTTTTTAAATGAGGTGAATGCCACAAAGACAAAAACACTGGAATGGAATCCTCACCCTCAACCATGGTCTCTGCTTCATAAACATTAGACTGTGGCTTTAACTGAATGAAGTCGTTCATTATAGCCTCTATCTGTCACGAGAGCAGGAAGCACGACCAATCACAAATAGCATCAACTTGGAAAATAAATTTCCAGATTTCCACTAGGTCTGAAATATTGAAGCATGGATGATGAATAAAAAAGAAACATACAACTAATGTTGCAATGGCACAAAGGGAGGTAGGTAAAGTAATCACAAATCAGATGATGAACTTTTCAAGAGACGAGTACGAGTTGACAGACCTTTGCCTCTGACTGACCAAAGCTAACCTGTAAAAGAGAGCAATTTCTGATGACAGTTGTTGGGAAGAACAGTCTCTACATTAATAGAGGTCTAATAGATTCCTGAATTTTCTAAGAAGGGATGGATAACATACAATGCAAAATGTCCTGGAAGGCACTATTTTTGTCTTGTATATTGTTCCTGGAAAACATTAAAAAGACAGCAAATAAGATACATCACATTTATGAAACAAACACAGGAAGTTATATGGTTCAGGTGCCTCAGAAAAAAATTGTTGAGGAAATGAAGTCAAGCTGAGACAAAGCAGCAGTTAATAGAAAACAAAAAAGAAGTGGGATACCTAGGATGTTCAAAATGACGAGCTACGCTTTTAATCGTGCTCAAAGGAAAATCCATAAACCCATGAAACTTCAACAATATGATTGATATTTTAGAAACAGAAAAATTCCCTTCGGCTTCTCAAAAAGACTACTAGCTCAAGGTGTCATCAGGGACCAGAATCATGCCGAAGATATATCCAGGTTTCCTAAGTAAATATGCTCTCAGAGTCAGGAGACTGCATGCTATACAAGAGAACATACAGAAATGGAAATACCTTTCAAGTCAAAGTACATTTCATTATCTCCAGATGAGGTATCTGAAACAACTATTCGTCCTACTGCTCCCATATCACCACTCAAATCTATTGAATCACCTTCACACTCCACAAGTGCCTGATAGCACCACAACTTTGCAAATCAGTTAAACATATGTTGGAAAAAATGGAACTATGAGAGTTACGCAAACATGGTCTTGAAGTCTGCAAGGAATTTTTATTTGATTTGATCTCAGAAAACAGAATCTGTAATGTTGAGTGACACACATATATTATGCCCTTTTGCTCATTGCGACACTGCAGGAGGGAATTTCTCGCACTCCAGATATCTTATGCCATTCTATTACACATCTATTATCTCCTGATTGCTTTAGGGATTCTCACTCATACATTGTGCTGGAACTTCAGCTGACACTACTCTACTCTGATTTTCACATTCATAGAGAAACATAAAATTTCACCAAACGATAGTAGGTGAAAGTTTTTTCTAGAAATATTGCAGAAGAGCCTGCAGCAAGATGAAAAGCAAATCGTACCTTTGAGCGGTGGACTTTCTCAGAGAGAACCAGAGGCAATCGTGAAGTAGAAATCTGTTTCAGGTTCGTTGCAAAAGGAACTCAGTCTATATATTACTAGTTAACTAAAAGCAAGGCTTCACTAAGAATTCTTACTCGCGAGCCAATATGCTTCTCAGATGCGTCCTTTGGAACTTCGATGTCATCGGAAGCTATCAAGTTAAAAGGAAATAAATATTTAAAGAAAAAGAAGCAAAACTCATTCAGAAATAGTGTTATAAAAATCGAACGTGTCTAGGGAAAGTTAAGAATTCATGGGACTATGATAAAAGAGCTCTGTTAATGTAAACAGCTTGACATGCATCCTATATCATTACAGACAAGCCACCCTTTTTCCCTTGTACCTTTTCCTTGGACAACACCAATGACGGTCTCCTTCTCTGCTGTAAGCTGCTCAGCCTCCAAAAGTTTTCTAGGAGACTTTTTTGTTCCAGCCTTCTTCGATGGAGACTTCATATTGATCCTAGCAAACACTAAACCATCATCATCGCTTTCCACTTCATGATGCTCTCTTTTCTTCCTTTTTAGGCTAATATCATCATCAGGAGGACAACATTCAGAATCTGATGACAGGTCCCATATTGAATGTATTGCTTCCTGTATTGTTCGCACAAATAAAATCAGGACCACGCTCATAAGGCAAACTAAATAAGTTATGACAAGGCTAGTTTAATTTGTTCAGTGAAACACTTCGCTTTAAGAGAGGAAATAACAAGAAGTTAATTACCAAGGAGGGATGAAAATAGGTAACACCAGAAAATAAGTAAAAGTAGACGGACAGACTGCAAATGAATTTAAACAACATATAACTTGACCTACTACGGAAATATATAGTAGAATAAATGGCAATTTTGTTGCTGCTGTCTGATTATCAAGTCTGTCCTTCATGGATCAAAGATAACATCAATCTCTAAAACAAGTTGTATTGAACATGGCATCCATATCTACTGTTGAAGCTGTATGATCTGTGTCGTTCAGAATTTTAGCAACAAAGATATGATGTAAAGTCCCTTTAAAAAAAAGTTCACATGTAAAGCTATTTGTAGTACTATACAAGCTAGAAAAGGGAGTATGAAGAACTCGAGTCATTCAACAAGGATCCTAGCTAATTTGCATCAAGATACCTCAAGACATGTCAACTGGATTAAATCCAAGGAACCAAGAAGAAAACAAGTGTTGAATGTACCGTGTGCTTCTCAGAGGAATTTTCTCCCTGTGTGTTGCCATCACCTCCATCTGCAACAAATCCAGAAAACCAAGCAAAACAGAACGCATAACTTATTCACACACTAATATGAACTGCATTCAGCAACCATATACGAATTAACCCATGCAACTAGAACTTCCTTAACCAAGAACGCCATACCAAGCAAAATGTGTTTAATATCGGGATATCCACACGCAAAAGACCCTAAAATCCAAACCTTCTGTCGTCTTGTTCTTCTTCCCCTTGCTAGGAGCCGCACCATCCTTGCTGCGGCCCCTCTTCGCACCCTTAACTTGTGGTATCTTTTTCGACTCCTCGCCACCATCAACTCCCACCACTACCACGTCGTCGTCCTCCTCCTCCTCCTCGTCTTCAACCCCACGTCGGGCTAAGGACTGAGAACCAAACCTATAATCACTAGACGGGCTAGCTCCGCGGGAAGCATCATCGTCTTCGGATCCCGAGATGGACGACAGAGTGAGGGGCGAACCAGTAGGAGCCTGCTCAACAACAACGCGCCCAAACTCTCACAATTCAATATAATAAAAAGATCAAATTAAATGGGAAAATGAGAAAGATGTACGGAAATGGGAGGTCTTAACCTGGAAAGTACGGAGCCAATCGGGAGAGTCCTCCCTTGAGCTGCTCATTCCGGGATCCCAAAACCCTAGATCGGAAACGGTTAAAAAAAATTCCCAAATGCAGAAAGCTTCAGTTGAGAGTGTGGAGGGAAAGAAAAGACCCAACTTTTTGGAGGGATTTGGAGCTTCCGGTAGAGTTATTAGTGTGGCTTCGCGCGAGGTTTAAACTAATTAATTATAGGAATAAGGATAATTAATAATTTTGCATTCGATAGTGAATTACTGATTTAGTAAATCTAATTAAACCGTCTAATTTTACATTTTAATATTGGACTATAGAATTTTGGATCAAGCTAACCGTTGTCCTTAAATTGGGCCAGTTAGGGCCCTGTACATTTTCAGATTGCTTAACTACAGATGGCCACTTGTCAAATTTTTTCAATTCGGAAAATTACGCATTCGGATAATTTCGGATTTTGGAGTTCGAATCATTATTTGAATTCGACATCGGATATTAGGAATGAGGAATAAACCGAAACAACCTGTCAACCCGACCAACCCGAAGGAGGTTCAACCGTCAACCCTAGATAGTCGGTGTAAAATTGGGTCACCTGTCGGGTTACACCGACTGGTCGGTGTAAAATTGGTGTCGCTTTAGAATAACCCGCTACACCGCATCACCGATCAAACGACGATGTTTTAAGAGGATATAAATACTTCGTCCACTCCATCTCCTAATTAAAAAAGTCGCTTCTCTCTCTCAATCTCTCTATGAAGTGAGGAAAACCTCGTCCACTCCATCTCCCACTCCCCGTTCTCTCGTCCTCCATCGTTTGGCCTAGTTAAAAGTTGATGCCTAAAATCATGTTTGTCGACTTCTTGAGCAGGAAAGTTGATTTTAACTTCTGTTGGGAACTTCTAATTGTGGATTTGAAGTTAGGTGGATTAAAACTTGTTAAATTTGTTTGCGTTGGTGGTGGATTTTTTTGTTGAGGGAAGCTTGGTGGGCCCAGTTACCTCCTGTCTCGTCCTCCTTCTGTTTGCGTTGATGGTGGATTTTTTTTTTTGATAAAGGCGTTGGTGGTGGATTAGAAGCTTCAATTTGTGTAGAATTTGTTTAGTTTGGAAGAATTTGTGTGAAATTACTAATGGGCCAACGTTGATTAATGGGCCTGGAATTCAACCCGTTGCACCGCCAACCCGAATTCCTAACAGTTCACGCCGACTCACCGAGACGCCGTCGGTGATGGTGTCCAACGTGACACCGTCGGCGTCCAATAAGCAACTTTTATTCCGTCGGTGTTGGGCTCAATTTTGGGCCGAAACTCGTAACACCGAAGAATACTCAGCCCCAGACGGATATAAAACATAACTTGGGGTTTTTCATATAATAAGACCTTAAAAAATAATTCTGATTGAAATTATCCGAATAGTTATGACTAACGAGTCTACCGTAGTTTCTTTCAACAGACATCATATCCGGAAACTAGTAAGATATTAGTACTGTGCTAATTGGTACAACTTCCAATTGATGACACATTCAACAAATGATAGAATTTGATTAACAAAAAATAACACTACTACAATTTTGATAATTTTTTAATTGATAATTTAGCAAAATTAAATATTTGAGGTCGACGTTTTGAATTCAGCGTCGTGTATAAAAAATTGATAGAGTACAACACATTTCTCCATAATTCATTAAATAGCGAGAAGTCAGAACAAGTAGATTGGCATTAACATGCGGATGGTGTGCGTTCATATAATAGTATACCCTATTACCCTTAGCTACTTGGACTAAAGATATAATGTATATTATATTATCATGGACGAATCTTCTAGATCCACTGACCACGGAAATTCACAAACAAAAACATTTAATAAAAATCAAGGCAAGTCTACAACTAGGTTTGAAAGGGAGGTCTCAAAAGAGATTTACCAAAATGCAGAAAAAAAATACATGATTTTGGAAAGTCAGGAAATATATTAATCCCCATTTGAATACAAACTTGTTAATATATAGATATACAACCGTCCCGCTAAATATTTCTTTCCCAAGCTCCAAAGAGGTAACTATACTATAAAAGGAAGAGAACAACACAATCTAATTTACAAATAAAGAGTTTGATAATTTTCAATAAGTTGATGGGGGGTATCAATAAATTATACTTGAAATGGACTTCACCAGAACACGTATATCTACCGAATTTGCTCTTAACCCCGTATACAATCTGGGGAAAATATTTATAGGGCCCTGAAATTTGCAATATAATTAGTCTCATCCCCGTATAATATAATCTCCAAAAATTTACGAAGTCCTACTAGTTTGGCCACTCACAAGGAGAAGTATAATTTTCAAAAATATGTTGGTACTATACTACAATGAATAAATAAAAGTAATTTCACATTTTTACAAATACAAAATACTTCGTAATAGACCTTCCATCTTGCTTTTCCCTCTTTTCGATCCTTCCATTCCTTTTTCTTCCATTGTCGAACAAAAAACAAGCACATTTAAATTAAGGAAAAATAATCGAACTAAAAACTAGCATGTATAAAAAGCATGGTTTTAAAATATGTGGTCTGACTGGTGGTCTGACTAGTTGAACTATGAATCGAGCATAAAAGTGGGTTTTATGTCGTTTTAGGGTAAAAATGGATTACAGTTTGATCGGACAAATTTTGGTCAGACTGAACAGTTCGCATGAAAAATTTGGTATTATTAGTTTATTACATAAATTATTTACATATATACTTATATATTTCAAAAATTTACATAAAAATAGAAAATAAAAAATCTAGTCTAACCAATAACCAATCAAATCGACTAATGCAGGGGTTGGACCTAATTCTGGGTCAACCTCGTGGTCGTTTTTGAAAACCCTGAAAAAAGCACATATAAAAAAGAAGATTGTCTTCCGACTGACGCAACAACATTTACGAGAACCACGTGGACTACCCGAACTTGGTGCGATGCCACAATATGTACAACAACAACAACGACGAGATCTAGGTCCTTCTCAAGTTCATGGACGGTGGTTCCCTCGAGGGGGCTCCCATCACGAGCGAGCCTCGCCAGGTCTTCCACGGAATCCCAAATCTCTACTTCCGCAAGATTGTCCACGACG
Source organism: Hypericum perforatum (assembly GCA_012979155.1). NCBI lineage: Eukaryota > Viridiplantae > Streptophyta > Magnoliopsida > Malpighiales > Hypericaceae > Hypericum > Hypericum perforatum. Next base: position 25,284 of record SOPF01028999.1, on the reverse strand, counting down.
ACATCAAAAGAAGAGAAAAGATGGAAAGATAAGCTATGTTTAAAAAATCACGGTCAAACTAATAGATGGAGATAAATCCAACTCATTTTGTCTAAAAACCAGAGAGTGGTTGAACCATTCAAATCTGATTACACCATTAGATTGAGTATCATTGGCTCACCCAGTTCAACGCGGGAGAAAAAAAACTCTCAATTTTAGTAAAAACTTAAAAACTACCACCCAAAAATAAACGACAAAAAAATGAAGAAAAAAAAATCTTATAAGTACAAATAGACTGATGTGGAATGTAATCTGATGAAATTGATTTTTGAATGTTTTTTTGAATAAATTATACACAAAGTTGGTAGAAAACTGAATTTATGTCATATTTATCATTAAAATAAAATTTACTTTATCGCATAGTTTTTGTATCCGAGCAATTGTGAATATAATAATATTAAAAATAGTTTTTAATTTTTTATTATCTTTTAAAATATTTTAATTGTCTAAATCCTGTATTAGTGGACACTGGGTCAAATAAATATAAACTAAAAATAACTAGGGCATGAGGGTGGTAGGTGTTGAGGTTTGAAAAAAAAAGAACCGCAAAAAAAAAAAAATACCAAAAGAAAAGAGGCAAAGTGAGCAGCTTCAGTTGACCATCTCCATCTCCTTCCTCTTCCTCCAAATCTATCCTTACACAAAAAAGCGAGATCCAATTTCTGAAATTATTAAGAAGAAGGCAAACAAATGGAAGGGAAACACAGCTTAGTGGTGGCGAACAAGAACCCACTGGAGTTCTTCTCGAAGAACAACAAGAACGTGCTCGAGTTCTTCTCCAAGAACAAGAACCCGGTTGAGTTGGTTCAGACCAAGTATAGGGAGCTCGAGGGCGGCTTCAAGGCATGGCTTTCCCAACAGTCTTTGGCCGTGGAGGCCGCTGTGGTTACGGCCACCGGAGCCACCCAGGGAGCCGCCATCGGGGCCATCATGGGTACCCTCACTGGTGACGTGGCTGCCTTGCCTAGCCCTCCTCCCGGGGCCCCCATTGACCCCAAGGCTATGGCCTCTCTTGCTCAAGCCCAGGTCAGTGGGTAGCTAGAGGGTAAAGTTGACTTTTTTGGTTGAATTTTGGGTACCCATATAGATATTTTGTTGTTGAATTTTGGTATCAGATACGAATTTTGGGATTTTGTTTTTGTTTTTAGAGTAAAAAGGTTGTTTCTTTTTTGTTATGTGAAATGGTGATAGTATTTAGGTTTTAGAGGGGGTTTCAGGGTAAGTGTTTTTTTTTGTTTGGAAGAGCATCCAATTGTGTTTTTAGGCTATCTAATTGGTTGGTTATATGGATGGATGTGTTTTGCAGGCTCTTGCTGGGGGGCCTTTGATACAAGCTCGGAATTTCGCTGTGATGACTGGTGTTAGTTCTGGTATCTCGTGTGTCATGAAAAGAGTGAGGGGTAAAGAGGATGTGCAATCAAGGTTTGTTCATTTTGATTGTTGTTGTTTTCAGTCCATCGTCGGATGTCCGTTCTTGGGATTTGAAGACTTGTGTGTGTTATGTATATTGGTTCCATCCAGAAAGCTGTGCATCTTATGCTTTGTACCAGAGAGGTGCAATTGTTCTGCTTCTAAACTGTACCTTGTGATAGCAAAGTAGACAGGCACCAATACGTTTCTCCTTATTGTTTACACTGGTCTGGCGTCAACAGTATTGCTTCTGTGCCTGTTGATTTGCTTTTGGACTCGATGATTTTGGTTGTGCCTAATTTCTGTGATGCATCAATTTTCTATTTCACTTGTTTGGGTCTTTTCTGGGTGCTCATTTTCTCCAATCTTTGTGCTAGAAGAAAAATTTTCATTTGTCTTGTAGCTACCGTCGAGTTTTCATAAAAAGTCAAAATCACATTTATGGACCATATACCCAACTGAGCTTAATGTCTATATGATTTTCATGTTATGCCAAATCTCGACATTCCGCTGATATTACCGCATTACTTAATACACTTGCATCTGATTCCATTACCTTTTTGCAGCATGGCAGCAGCTTTTGGTTCTGGAGCCATGTTTTCTCTGGTTAGTGGAATGGGCGGCCCGAATCAAGTTCAAAGTGCACTCACATCGGGGCTCTTCTTTGCACTTATTCAAGGTGGTATTTATCAGGTAAGGTTTGTGCTTGCGTCTTGTTTACTCTTTCTTGCTTTCTGCTGAGTGTTCTTACCCTTCCGGATACTGAATATCTTGTGATTCTTCAGATGGGGAAAAAGTTCAGTCAGCCAGCAACCGAAGATTTCGAGTACATGAAGACAAGATCGATGCTAGATACTCTTGGCTTCCAAAAATATGAGAAGAATTTCAAGAAGGGCCGTCTGACAGACAACACACTGCCACTCCTGAATGATAGGTAACCAGCCGCTTCCTTAATCGATGTTTGCTTTCATTAGAGACACTGCATCTGGATTATTTACCGACTCGGTGGCACTCTTGGTCAAATCTGAATTTATCTTGTCATTTTACAACCAGCGCCCTTAGAGATGTGAAGATCCCGCCCGGACCGAGACTCCTGATTCTCGATCACATTCAGAGGCAAGTCACTGACTACTCGCATTGCTTAACATCTGTAGATTCATTTGAACCCGAATAAACTATTTTGTTCAGGGACCCCGAGCTGAAGCAAATCTGAACCCAGATATATGCACGCCCCAAAAGGAACTGCAGAGCAGAGGACAGTCGAGATTCAGTTTAGTTGGAGTCAATTCCATGTTCTTAAAGAGAGAGACAACTTTGATAAGTTATGTTATTTTTACGACAATCCATATGTTAAAGCAGCTTATTGCAGCTGATGTTCAAGAATTATGAGTTCCCTATTTGCTGTTTGGCTTTTATGGGTACCCATTTGGTGCAACTCTAGTTTCTGTTCGACCCTCTTCCTATCGTCTTATCGCAAACTATTAGATTCTGGTGGTCCTGTCCTTTCGTGACATTAGAATAATTCTATGAAAGAAAATACCTTGCCGCTCTACTCCGTCAACTAAAAACTGCACAGCCTACAAAACATTAAATCGCAATTAGGTTAAAGTACGATTTGATTAAAAGTGAATTGTTATCAATTTTTTTAACTATTATCCCAATTATTTTATGAATAGTCCACTTTACATTCTAATATTTTGTATCAAACTACTCCCAATAACTTAATTATTCTCTTGCCGGTTTCTGATATACCAATGCCAATGTTGCTCCCTTCAAGAAAATGTTAATAAATACTTGTTTGTTAAAAGCGGACGGAACAGTAAATGATAATTTTTTAAAATAATGGGTATTATATTTAGGTGACAATTTTCGCATAGTATGATATTTCTGGATAACTACATATATTTTTACTATTTTATGAATTGAAAAAAATATTATTATACTTTATTTTGTACTAAATTTATTTGTTTTATAAATTTGACATCGTTCATCTTATCAATTATTTTCAAATACTTGTAATCGTCGTCGTTTTGATATAATAAAATATTTCATTTGAGTTTGATACTAAGATAACATTATAATACAAGATTTTATGTATTTGTATATAGACTATAGTCAGTAATTTTCTGATATATATATATATATATATATATAATTATTTGTTTAATTTTTTTGGAGAAAAATAAAATAAAAATTTATCTAATAAATTTTTTTATTGATATTTTTCTCGTGTCCCAACAATAACACTTTAGAAGATTTTTACTGTCCGAAAAATTAAAAAAAAATTATCTAATAATTTTTCTTTATTGATATTTTTCTCGTGTCCCAACAATAACACTTTAGAATATTTTTACTGTACCATTAGATGGATTTAATGATGCATAGTCATTGGTTTCTTATTCACAAATCTCAAATTTGAATTCTAAAAAGCATAACCGCCTAATAAAAATAATTGTACGAATCAACTCAAATCAAAATAATTACGGCTAAGGTCCTTTCTTTTATTTTAGAAATACGGCTAAGGTCCTTAGTCTAATGGTTAGGTTTCTGTCTTAACCTCGCTAAGCTACTGCGTTGCCTCGCTTTTCATTTACTCATGGCCAAGCTAGAGAAGCTACCTAAAATCTTTTCATGGTTTTTTTTTAAATTGTGTTACTTTTCATAAAATTATGAAAATGATATTCAAAATTTTTATATTACGAAATTGATGTCCACGTTAGACATCAATACCTTTTTTTCCGTGACTTAGACCGACTCACGATAAAATTATTGTTGACTACTAAATATGTGACTCGATCACTTACGTTTTTTTTCATAACTTGTTATTTATTTATTTTTTAAAAATTTTTTTTAATTTTTTTTAAATTTCCTGCAATTGTTTTAAAAAATTAGGTGTATTATGAGAATTATGCGTACAAAATTTTAGTTCAATGTGAGATATGTCGAGTATTTTACAAAGATATATTTATATCCAGAGTTGTATTAGATTCATGACTCTATTATATGTACGGATTCAGAGTGTACCCCAAAGAATTATATTGAAAAATACCTTAAATCATAGTAAATTGTCAACATAAATATTATTCGATTCTAAAAATCTAATTTTCTCATAAAAATACCTTAAATCATAGTAAATTGTTAACATAAATATTATTCTATTCTGAAATCTAATTTTATCACAAAATAAGGCATTTTAGGGGGCGAATCATCGACAAATCGTCTTTGGTTGTTCGTCATAGCGTGTATCTCAAAAAATTATGTGCATTCAAAAAAAATTCTTGATTCGGATACCCGAACACCAAAATATCACTTTTCAAAAATTTCCACACATGGTTGTACCCTAACTCTTTTTCCAACTCGAAGGTTTTTTTTCTCTCGACTTGAGTTTTTCCACTTATATAATTTTAAAAAATAAAAAATTAAATCAGAAAAAAAACTCGTAAGTGACCAAGACACCTGTTAGTTTTCGGTAACTAGGTCACATTTTTTTTCCAATTTGATAATTGAAAAAATCAGCACCATTGTATTTTCTTCGTAAACAATGGCTCCATTTTGGAAAAAAATCATTTTAATCGTTTGGTGGCTCGTTTGGTTCCGTTATTATTCCTTCCATAATTAATTCTAAAGTCTATTAATTAAAAAAACACTTTTTAGTTATTAATGAATACTTGTTAAGAATATTTTCATGATGTCATTTAAAACAATAAAAATAAACTTAAATATATCCCATTAGTATATGACTATCAAATGATTCCAAACAAAACGGACTCCGACCTTCAAGGGGCCTGATCGGATGCTTAACCACTGATATTAATTATTCGGGTAAGTTACATCTGGCTCCTTCGGGTTTGGAGTATTTAACGCTCGCCCCCTATTTTTCTAAAACCGATTAAAAAATCCCTCTTGTATAGAGAAATTATACGAATCAGCCCCTCATGCCGGAATCGGAGATTTTCTCCGGCGAGGAGGCACGGAAAATGACAAAAATGCCCTTAGACTAAAAAAATATATTTTCTCCTTCCTCTCTTCTCTTCCTCTCTTTCCCCTATTTTCTATTGTTTTTTCGTCATTTTCTTCTTCCCTTATACAAACCAAATAAAGAGATCCAGTAGCATAAATTCCCTTTGTTTTATCATCTTTCCTCCATGATAACAATTACAGATCTTCAATTAATATCAAGTTTTAATTTATCCCAATTGTAATTACAAAAACCTAATAGAGAGCTCTTGCTCTTCTCTGTTAGAAGCCATGGCTTCCCCTCGTTTTCTGTCCACGAAAAACATGAGGTCCAAGGAGTAGCAACCGCTTTCACTCGAAGTCGCTTGTTTGAATCTTTTCCCACTGACCAAAATCATCTCGGCCTTACTCGCTCGGCCCCGATTCAGGCTCCACTTGTTCGAGCCCGACTCACAGCCGTTGGCCTACTCCGACCCAGTTCCCAATTTGACGGCTCTAATTCAAGATCTTAAGAAGGTTCGCTTTGTGGAGGAAACGACGTCGATGAAGCAGTCGGTGCGACTTGGTGGGGATGGGCTCGGAGCAGGCCTTGCACTTAGAGTGGCCCGACTTGGCGTACTCAGTGATTAATTTGGGGGGATGAGGAGGCATTGTTAGCGCGGATTTCTGGGTCTCAAAATGCATCGATCGGGGTTATTAGTCTTGGGAAGAGAAATGGAACCATTGAGGCGACCGTGAGGAGGCAAGAGTGAAGAAGAAGAAGACTTGCGTAGAGATTTCCAGGGCATCACGATCCTGTTAAAGATAGTGTCTTTTGTGGAGCAATTTGGTTCTCGTTGCAATTTGTTTTGGAGGAACCAATTTGTTAGTTTTGCTCTTTGTGAATCTGTGATGATAAGAGTTGATGGTTCTTTGCACTTGTTCTTGATGGTAAGTGTGTCAATTTTTTGTAACAAGGAAGGAGGAGTAAGAAGGAAGAAGTAAGATATTTTTTTGTTTTTAGTCTAAGGGCATTTTTATCATTTCTCGTGCCTCTTCGTCGGAGAAAATCTCTGATTCCGACATGAGGGGCTGATTCGTATAATTTTCATACAAGAGAGGTTTTTTAATCGATTTTAGAAAAGCAAGGGGCGAGCGTTAAATACTTCAAATCCGAGGGGGCCAGATGTAATTTATCATAATTATTCAGAATGGCTTTTCACAAACCGGTCGGACCCTGGTTCAATGAACCAATTGGGTTGGTTCATTAGAACCGGGTCAGCCGTTCGAAAGTGGTCGGGACCGGGATTTTCCATTTATGCCATTTAAAAAAATTAAACCAAGAACGATAAACCCCAATCCCGAACCCGAACCCGAACCCGAACCCTACTTTCGTGGCAAGCTCAATCTTCGTGGAAGGATTCCGTCATGGCGACCACTAGCCAGCTCTGGACGCCGGTGGGAATCTTAGGGAAGAAAGTCCCGCACGTGTTGACCGTGGCAGGCTCCGATTCGGGTGCGGGTGCGGGGATTCAAGCCGACCTCAAGGCTTGCGCGGCGCGTGGGGTTTATTGCTCCACCGTCATCACCGCTGTTACGGCTCAGAACACCGTTGGAGTGCAGGTGGTTTTTCTACGGGTTCCATTTTAACCATTTTGTCCCTGCTGCTTCTTGAATGTTGTTGGCAGCAACTTGTTTTGCGTGTGTGTGTGTCAGGGTGTCAATTTGGTGCCTGAGGACTTTGTTGCTGAGCAGCTGAGGTCCGTGCTTTCGGATATGCAAGTCGATGTGGTACGTTGGGAGTTACGCATTTTAAATATTCTACATTGCTTAGTGCAAGAGTGGGGGTAGGTTTATAAGTGTGGAAACCAGCCCGTACATATCAAAATTCTAATATGGTATCAGAACGGGTGATCCTGTGCCCATTGTTGTGCGCGCACGGCTCCCGTTTCTAGCACGTTGGCAAATTCAAAGCCCGCGTGCAGTATTCGAACCGATGGGTCTCGTTTGAGGGGGCATGTTGAGAATCCCACATTGCTTAGTGCAAGAGTGGTGGCAACTTTATAAGTGTAGAAAATCTACTAAACTGTTGTCTTAAGATGTTGCTTCTATTTGTCAGGTCGATATTAGAATTTTGTTTTCTAGGGTTTGTAGTAACAAGAACTGCTACAAGACAAATGTAAGCTTGATAACTTTCCATGTGCTTCTAGATTCGATGGTGCTGATAATGGGAATATTGATGCTTTCCGGATGTGCTTTTTCTTGATTGAACTTGACATCCATCTATGTGTTTATGTCAAGCTAATTGCTTCTTGCCGTTATATGTCTGTTAGGTGAAAACAGGTATGCTTCCTTCTGTGGAGATAGTGAGGGTCCTTCTTAGGGCACTGGGGAAGTTTCCTGTTCAAGGTATGTTAAATCTTAGTGTTTGTGTTTTTGGACTTTTCGACGCAAATTCAGTGGTTAGAGGCCTGATGTGTTAGCCTGACCAACTCAAGGCAGCTTTGGTGGTTGATCCTGTTATGGTATCCACAAGTGGAGATGTGCTGGCTGGGTCTTGTATTCTTTCCAGTTTCCGGTGAGTCACAGTAGTATTGAAGGAAATTATGTTGATTCCTTCTAATTAGCAACCAGATTTATCCTCCAAATAGTTGCTGTTAATAATGTACCGTGTTCTGATCGAGTATCTTTAACTGCACAAAATTGTTTTGAACCTCTTTCAAACACAGGTTTTACTAAAGTGGTAAATTAAACAAGTAAGAGTTATGATTACGTGACAGGTCTGACGCTCTTTGTTGATGCACCATAGAGAAAAAAAAACTGTTTGTTAATGTCCCTCTAGAAACCTCTTTGTTGATGCACCATTAAAGAAAAGTCATTGGTTGATGAGCCACTTGACATACTTTTGAAGTACTTTCTTTCTTTTTGAAATATTTTTTGTTTCTATCTACTCATTGTACCTTTGCAACTCTCTTTTGGTTGATCAATATGTCTTATACTTTGTACCATCTTCTGAGAGAACGATTCGTAGGGTGAGTTTAATATTTTTCATCACTGGAAGAAAATTCAGATGGAAGTTGCCATCAAAAACCAAATTCTCTTCTGACTATCTTATGTTGAATTGGAGGTCATTCACTTTGAATTTAGATGCCTACTACTCGATTGAACTATACACATATTTTCTCTCATTGTGATATCCTTCAACTTTTCAACCTGTGAGCAGAGAGGAGCTTCTTCCCAAGGCCGACATTGTGACACCAAACATAAGAGAGGCATCTGCTTTACTAGGTGGTATGCCGCTTGAATCAGTTGCTGACATGTGCGCTGCAGCAAAGTTGTTGCATTCCATGGGTCCTCGGTTGGTGAAGATTTGACTGGTTTATTAGCTTTGTTATTATAATGTCACAATAACATTTGTGTCTTGAGCAACCTCTGTTGCAGCGCTTCTGAAACAATAGACTGCAGGTTAGACATTGTTATTATCATCTTCTTGTATCTGAAAGTTCTGTACTTCATGCAGAAACGTACTTGTCAAAGGTGGTGACCTCCCAGATTCAGTGGATGCTGTTGATATCTTTTTTGATGGTAAACTCAGATGTTGTTAAACTGAAATATATCATATTTGGCTCTGTTTTTTTAACTTTGACTAATTTTTTAAGGTAAACTTTGCCATGAGCTTCGATCGCCTCGTGTGAAAACTCGCAATACTCACGGTACAGGTTGCACTATGGCGTCGTGTATAGCAGCAGAATTAGCAAAAGGTTCTGCAATGTTTTCTGCTGTTAGGGTAATATTGTTTAACTTCACTCAATTATGATTTGTATTGTAGAGTTATTACTCTTATCTGAGTATGGGATATAGTTTGTTAAGACATTTAGGTCTGATAGTATCTGTTGCAAACTGAATGAAATGTGTAAAGGGGGGTTGATGTGGCTTTGACCTACAATAAAAAAGGGGGTTCCGGTTGTGCCAGCTTCCCTGGCAGGGAGAGGGCGTCCCATCTCAGTTGGGAAGCAGCGAGGGTGTAATCCAATATTTGGTGTGATGGAAATAAGATGAATGGAATCTAGTGAATTTTTAATCTTTAGCCTAAATCATTCAGTTTTATTTGGAATTTGTTTTAACTTCATGACCAGATGAACGTATTAACATGAGCAAGTTTTATAAATGGTTGAGAACTTATTAACAATTTCGGTTTTACATTTTTACCTCTTCATTCTGCGCAGCCATTCCTGGTTGTTTGCAAACCTGTGTTTGCTTGCTTTGTTACCGTAACTTTGTCCATGTAACTCATATCCAGTTATGATTTTGGCAGGTTGCGAAGCGTTATGTGGAATCTGTCTTGGAATATAGCAAAGACATCAAAATTGGAAATGGTCCGCAAGGCCCCTTTGACCACCTGTTGAAGCTTAAGAGTGAACATGACAAGTCTTCTAGGCAAGCAGTTTTCAAGCCAGAAGACTTGTTCTTGTATGCTGTGACAGATTCAGGGATGAACCGGAAGTGGGGGCGACCTATGGTAGATGCAGTTCAAGAAGCTATTGAAGGAGGCGCTACAATTATACAGTTGAGGTATTACTTGATTCACATTCTGCTAATAAATATTTATATCTTTCAGAAAATAAATACTATAGTTTCTTTTACTATGGAAAACCTTATTTATGAGCTCTTAGTATTTGCCCATGCCTTCGGTCTCATTAGTTTATGAGCTCGCGACTCAATTATAAACCTCTTCATGTCTGAACTTTGAAAGAATCCTCTTTAACTACTAACTTGCAGTGTTCCTTTCATGTTTTTCATAACTCGGGCGATGGATAATCTTTTTTTTTTTTAGTTACTTGATACTTACCACATTGCTCATGTCTTTCTTGCAATAAATGGGAAATAAATTTTTTACTTTAAATAATACTAATTTCATGTTTAACTAACTTGTAACAAGTTGGTTTCTAGGGAGAAGGGCGTCGAGACATCAAAATTCATAGAGACAGCTGAAGCATGCCTCGAAGTATGTCGCAAGAAAGGAGTGCCTTTCTTGATAAATGACCGAGTTGATGTAGCCCTTGCGTGCGATGCAGATGGGGTGCATGTTGGTCAGTCTGATATGTCTGCCCGTGTTGCTCGCACATTGCTCGGCCCCGAAAAGATTATCGGTGTTTCATGCAAAACGCCAGGGCAAGCTGAACGTGCATGGATCGATGGTGCCGATTACATCGGAAGTGGTGGTGTGTATTCTACCTCAACAAAGGAAAACAATACCACTATTGGTCTAGATGGACTAAGAGCTGTTTGCATGGCTTCCAAGTTACCGGTCGTTGCCATCGGCGGCATCAATAATTCGAATGCAGGAGCGGTCTTCGAAATCAATGCAGGAAATCTCAAAGGAGTAGCAGTAGTTTCTGCACTATTCGACAGAGAAAACGTTCAAACGGAGACAAAGAAGCTTCATGAATTACTAACGAAGGTGGCCCGCAACTAAAGAGATTAGTGCAAAGTGTTCCTTGGTTACCTAGTAGGACACAAGCCGCAGCGAGTTGATTCAATTTTGTAGGATTCCCATTTTAGTGTTTTTTTTTTCAGGTCTCTTATAAGCATATTACCTCCTTATCGCTGGATAACGAAAATTGTATGACAACTTTGGCACTTGAAACTGTACTATTATAATCATAATCAAGATTAATAAATTTTCAACCAGTAATTATTTTACCGGAAACAATGAGACGATGCATCCAATTCGTTCTCCTGTACGGAAATCCGACCGTCTTTTATATGATCTTTTAATTTTCTTACTTGTACAAAATGCGTATGGACTAACAAAATAAAAAAGGGAAAAGATGGTCCTGTGGTTATAAGTTTTTTGTTACGAGTTTTGAGATACTGAAACAAGTTATTTTGACATGAGATTATTCATTTTTTTTATGTGACACAGGTTGCAATGATTTCCGAACTAAAAATTACACCAAACCTAGAAATGGTGTCGTTTTGCCACTGACTTGGCAGTTGGCACACCAAGACAAGTTTTTTAACCCAATTGATATGTTGAGTTGGTAAAAATATCAATTTTGATCCCTTATTTTTTATAATGAGATTGGAGTTATCTAAATCGATGGAGGAAACTATAAATTGTAAGAAAATTTAATGTAAAAGTTAGTTGGTGCCCAAATGAAATGTGTATTTCTCTAGAGATTTTTTAAGGAAAAGTAGCTTTTAGAGATGTTCTAGAAGATTCTATTCTTATGTTATCTTTTTCTGTGTCGATTCGATGACACTCTTGTGATCGAGCTGCCCGGCGAGTGTATCTTCGAGTTTTGAATTTTTGGAGCACAAATTTATCCTTCCTCAGAAAATTACTCGTCAGAGATTAGCTCGAAGCTTGAGGACATTATTGTGAATGGGAGTACGGAGGGAGGAGAGGGGAGAGAGGAGGGTGAAGAGAGGGAGAGGAGAGGAGGAAGAAGAACAAAGTGGATAGAAAATATAAAAATTAAGGGATCAAAATTAATATTTTAATTTGTGCCAACTCAGCATGTCAATGGGTTAAAAAAATGTCGTGGTATACCACATCAGAGGCAAAACAATATTGATTTTAGATTCAGAGCAATTTTTTACTCGAAAAATCATCTGAATGTCTGTTGCAAAATGATTAATTATCTCATAGTCAAATAACTCATTTCAGAACCTCAGTATTACATTGTTGTTAGGATATTTTCAAAAAATAATACAAAAAATAATCATATCTTTCTTCTATTGAATTGCCTCCCCCACGCTTTGTGCATCTCCCCGTCATCTTTTTGTACTTCCTCTCCTTCAACGACTTCTCTAGCATCTCGATTTTCATCTTTTATCTCCTTCACGTCGTGGGTGTTTCGTTTGACTGTTAGGAATTAGTGGTTAGCTGATAGAAATATATTGGCTGATTTTTTGGTGTTTGGTGAATAAAAAAAGTAGTTAAAACCAACATCTGATTTTTTCAACATATAAAATTTATAGCTGATCAATTCAGCTGTTAGCTTTTATATTATCAAATTACCATAACACCCTATTTATAATTCACAAATCTATTCGAAAATCTTAACTTAAATTGATTTTTCCTTTTTCCAAATTTAGTGGTTTTTTATTTTATTTATTTTTTACTTGAAAAATCTAGAAAATTGGATGAGGATAAAGATTATATAAAATTAATTTGTTAAGTAAAATATTTTTTTAACAATTGGATTAAAGAGAGTTGCTAGGACTTTAACTATTATAGAGGATGAGGACCAAGTAAAATTAATTTGTTGAGTCAAATATTATTTTAACTAAGTCCGTGAATGAAATTATTTTTTGATATTTTTCGTGAATATTTTGTTGAGTAAAATTAAAAATTTATAAATAGTGAATTGAAATTTGTTCTTATAATATATTAAAAGAATGAAATTCACTAGTCTAATATCCTTATAAGTAATTTCACAACTCAATAACAATAGCCAATTATAATTTACAAAACACTTTTTTAAAAATCGAATATCACTATCAGCTGAATACTATCAGCTGATACCTGATTAGCTATAAGCTAACAGCTAATAGCTGGATTTGATCAGCTATACCAAACAGAGTCGTCGTCTTTCTTGCACTCGTGCAACATTTTTCTCTACCTTCAAAAATCCAATTTTAGTTACTATTTTTTGTGTGTGTAGGAAGTTATTGTTGTTTTTTTAAGAATTATTTTGTATCCAATTCGCTGAGTTGATTAACTCAAATTTCAGTTTGATATTTAATAATATTGTATTCTAAATGACTCAAAAAATTAATTAAAATAGAACAATTTTCTTATCGGTGGTCGTTGGTTATTGTTGCTTTTTAAAGGTGTGGGTGTGGTATGACTTCGGAGGGGAGCGGATTAGGGGAAAACGGGTGGTGTCCATGTTGAAAAACCTGCTGCTTTGCTCTTTGTTGCTTAGTTACGTAGTCGCTTCGCTATTACATATTTTCTCTCCCATTTCTTTTTGGTTTTAACTTATTAATACTATACTTCTCTCTAGAATAAAATATCGTCACTGACGAATTTTCTTTTAGTTGACCGTGTTAGAAGTTTCTTTGACGTATATATTGGGCTGAGGGTACATTTTTTAGACCGCCTAGACCCTAATGTTCGGAAGCATGCGGAGATTAGTCTTTTGGTTAAAATAATTTTAGACAAAAAAATTATTTGTGCTGAAAAATTAATGTTGTGAAAATTTCTGATATAAATTCAAAGTTATGAGTAGGGTTCTTAAAAAAATCCGGAAATCAAACCAGAATTAGGTCTGACCTCTGGGTTAGTCGATTTGACTGGCCCAATTGCTGGTCCGATCAGATTTTTTATTCTATTCTTTTTATTTTTTAAAATAGGTAAATAATTTATGTAATAAACTAATAATAACACAATAGGTAAAAAATAACATATGAACATACCAATTTTTATAAAATATATTAAATAAAGTATACAAACAAACAGGTAGTCTCGAATTGAAGATAAAATCATAAATTACTAAATATTTTCTGGTCGAACCATTCGGTCCAACTGAAATTTTTTGGACAAACCATTGGTCAGCATTTCTGATAAAAACAAGACATTATTAGTGTGATTCATAGTCTAACCGATTGAACTACTGGTCTGATCACATTTTTTAAAACTAGGTTCTGTTTCGAGCGAGTTTATGGAAAGTGGAATGTTGTTGGTTAGTATGATGTTTGGTCCGTAGCGAAAGGGGCTAGTTATCATCTGTGTTGTTTGAATTTATTACATCTTTATATAAATTCGTGTACGTACATTTGCACTATGCTGAATGGCCAAGCTAAGGTCCGCTACTCCAGAATTGTGACGTGTGACTCTCCTGGTAGTTGCATCACCTTTATTTTTATCAGTAGGACATAGCTAGGACTGCATTATTATATCTTATTATATACATTTGCAAACTTTTTTGTTATTTGAGCATCATCCTCCAACCATTTTTGACTTATTTCATTTGTGTAAATTTAATGATCATTTGTTTTGGTAATAATTAATGGACTGGGAGCACTCTAAACTTTATTAATTAAATAATGTTATGTGAAAACCTTGTAAAATGGCCCATCGAAACACCCTTCAATTTTTACACTAATAAATTTAACTTAACATCAATTAAGTTGAAATTTTTCAATAGTTGATATTTTAAGAACTCGGTCAACTTTAACCAAGTGTTTCAGTGTTGTGGCCAATGAAGTTGAAAAACACAAATTAGATGTGAGTAGTTAAATTAGCAAGCAGTACATGTACAACCAATGTAGTATAATTAAACCGACAAAATTGCAATTGTAAAATAAAACATATAAAGATTTTGAAACATTTTTGGAGAGGGAAAATGGAAAAGATATTGAATACATTGTCAAAGATCATTGAAATCGTCGAATACGTGGCTCACACAACAAATATATTTGACATTTGCTTTAAAAGTTGATTAAACAACAAAAGAGAAGAAAAAAGTCAAAAAAACTTTACCATCGATTCAAGGAGACGCCGTCAAGGTATCTACCATTTCCTATAGGCGATCCTCTTTGACTTTTGATCACTTGTCCAACCTCAGACGGAACCATTGCTTTCTTTTCGCAACCTAGTGATGGCTGCTTCAGAATGATTAAACTAAAAAAAAAGAAAAGTACAAAATAAGTCATGTGGTTTCGCATTTTTTGACATATGATCCTGTATTTCAAAAATGACTAAAAAAGTCCTGATGTTAGCTTCGGAGTATCACTTTTAGTCCTGCGAAACTAAATTCGTCGCGAACCTATGAAAAATTACTTTTCATCCCATTTTTTTTTTACATTTTAGTCCCAAATCCCAAATTATTTTTCAATTATAATTATTATATCAAAGTAGTATTAAGTTTGGAGTCCACTACTTCCGAATTTCACCAAACACTCAACACCAAAGTCGTAGATCTAGGTCTCGCGGATCCTTTCGTTTTGGAATTGCTCGATTCGGAGTACGTATGCGAAAGTTATAATTTTTCTACCAAAACGCGACGAACTAAGCCTATCAATCGCAACTCTACCGAATTCGATTGTGTCGATTGGTTTTAAAACCGCTTGGTTGAATTCGCCGTCTTTTAAGGGAATAGGTGTAACTTTTTCGTGTGGACCCCGATTTGGATGATTCCAAATCGTGTTTGTCCGCGACACGATTGTGTATGACTTTGTTGTTATGTGTTTTGTGGTTTGAGTTAGCGTTTCTGGGTTTTTTTGTTAGTTTCCGGAGAGTTGCGATTGATAGGCTTAGTTCATCACGTTTTGGTAGAAAAATCATAACTTTCGCATATATACTCCAAATCGAGCAATTCCAAAATGAGAGGATCCGTGAGACCTAGATCTATGACTTTGATGTTGAGCGTTTGGTGAAATTCGGAAGTAGTGGACTCCAAACATAATACTACTTTGATATAATAAATATAATTGAAAAAGAATTTAGGATTTGGGACTAAAATATAAAAAAAATGGGATGAAAAATAATTTTTCATAGGTTCGGGACGAATTTAGGTTCGGAGGACTAAAAGTGATACTCCGAAGCTAACGTCAGGACTTTTTTAGTCATTTTTGAAGTACAGGATCATATGTCAAAAAGTGTGAAACCACAGGACTTATTTTGTACTTTTCCAAAAAAAATGTTGATTCTAGTTAAATTTTCAATATCAAATTCAAAATAGTAATACCATAAGTTCATGAATTTTGAACACTTATAAACTAAGTTGATTGAGACGACATTTACAGACTTTATTTATATCTTAAGAAAATTGCACTTAATGAAAAATAGTGGCTAATTTCATTTATTTCTATTTTTTGCGCGAATGACAAACTATTGGACTTCATTTGGGCCCAGTTATGAATTTCACAACTACAATCCAAAATTCAAAGTCGTTTTCTATCATTTACAATGGTTGGGTGCCAAACAAAAACGAAACAGTGGAGCCGGACCCTCGTCAGAATCGTCACCACTTTAATTTACATTTTTAACAAGCCATTTTGTATACGTGCGCGACTGTTATGTTGTTGAATTACGTTAGATTCTCTCCATAAGTCAAAGTTGTGAGGACACCATTTGCATGATAGGGAAGAAACACATAAAATAATAGAGAAACTTTGATTGGAAGAGTTTCAAAGAACATGGTTTATTTTCAAATCTCTTGGAAATTGGTTTTTTATGAACTGTAGACATAGTTTTCCTAATCTTTATCTATGATGAAGCATGTAATACAGAACAAGTACATCGACGGAGCGTAATTTCCTTCAAATCATCTAAATAGACATGAATGCATGAGCTCAAAGGTGCTTCAAATACAAGATGGTTAAGGTGAAAGTATGTTTGAGAGTGTGTTTGCGCTCCATATGTAATGTATGTTGCTTCACAATTGCTTTTTTTTTTTTCATGTTTGATAATTACACATTGATGTGAAGGAAAGAAAGTCACATGTGCCCCTTCATTTTAAATCGATAGAATTCTTTTCAGTACATTATAATTTATCGATTTTTAAATCAACACTCTATGATTTAAAGATATTTGGCCTAGTCCTCTATTTGAAAAAGGGTTTTAGAAAAAAAAACAGTACTCTTAAATATTAATTAGAATGATCAAAACATTATCTTATTTTCAAGTAAAATAAATATCAAGCAAATTAGTAGTAGAAATTATTATGTATGACACAACAAACGTGACACATGCTGCTCCTCGTCGAGCAATAATTTTCAACTGTCATTTTTATGAGAAATTTTCAGCTGTCATCACAGAATCTAAAGTAGTTGTGATTTTGCGTTAATTTCATTATCTTTTCTGGTTGTTCATTTATGTGATCAACACATCCAGAAGATTCGCCCATAATGCTACCAGTATTACTCTTAGCTAATTGTTTAAGGGTCCAATAATTTAATGTTGCACGCAATACGCATGTTCTAGAGTATAGACAGTTATCTGTCTACTCGTGAAAAATTAATGTAAAAATAACATGTGTCTCGTAGTTTAACCTTTTTATTTTACCGGAACCATATCATCTAGTTTATGAATTAATTATTTAGATTCAAGTGAGTAGAATCTTTGATTGATAGTATATTTCTTTTAACCATTATTTATCACATCTACATTTTTTATTACTCAAACTCGAAATATATTGATTAACTTAAAATAATTCTTGTAGTCTTATCTTAACACGCCTTAAAATGAACCACATGTGAACTAGACTTGAACATTTTGTCTCATATGTTGTGAAACAGAGGTCGTGTGAAGAGGAGGTTGGGAAGAGACATGACTTAGAACGATTTATAATGGTTTCCATGGTTACCTTGTAGGATACACGAGCGGTTAATTTTATTTTGTAGAGTTCCAATTTTAGTGTATTTTTTGTCACTTTTTAATATCGTGACGAGGGTGGGTTTTTGTCCCAACAAACAAACACCCGTTGCAATGATAGTGAAGTAGAGTATCGAACTACGAGGAACTAGTTTAGACTACTTTTTTGGTTAGCTAGCTAGTCTAGGACGAAATTAATGAGAAAGATCTACCTAAATCTAAACCTACAAACGATTGATCACTTCTGTGAGGGAGATTCTGCGGTCTGGGTCTGATTGGCGTACGCCTGGTCTCTTGTTTTGTCTTGGTTGGCGTACGCCAATAGGACTTGGCGTACGCCAGGTATCGGGCAGAAACAAAACTGTCTACTGGTTTAACTAACTAAACTGAGATTTAACAACTTAAAACACAAAAGTGAGTAAGGTGCACTTAAAATGAATGTAACCATCACGTTCAGGGAGTTTATTAAGTATGTGACATGGTCCAAGTGTTTCAAAGGCGACCAATCTACACTCTCGCGCTAGATTAGTCTAAATTGATCTTCAACTACGCTTAGAATGGCAAGATGTTCTCTCGACCCCAAAAGCCAACTTCACTTAGCTAAGGACCAACTATCCATATCACTCAGTGGACAACAAGTTACTAAGGAGGATTTCTCTACACACAAAGCAACAAATTATCTGATTAACCTTTCTACTAATCCTATCTCCTCTCGGTCTCAAAGATTAACTAAGTTCATAGTCAATGTTACTCACAAAGATTTTATCACAGCCAATTAGTCTAAACCAATGCATGGTTGCTATGACTGTCAAAACCAAAGTTGGTTGTGTTAAAACCGAACTTACTTGGCCACTAAACTCTTGTCGAAACTAAAGCATGGTTCCTAAGACTAATGATGATCATAGCCTAAGTAAAACCATGATTAAGCCTTAAGTTCGTTAATCAAAACATGTTCCTTATCATTTTTACTCCCTTAAACCGTGGCTACATGTTAGTTTGAAGGCACCCAACCCACAGAATTAACTACTCAAACATATTTACAAAGAACACAAGCATAAACAAGAACATACTTAAGCATAAATACACAAAGAAAGAGTTAGGGAGAAGAAAGCTTATGGAAGTTCTTGAAGCTTTCTTTCTTCTCCCTCACGTTCCTTCCCTTGCAGAGAGTTACATTTTCGTGGCCTCTCCTGCCTCTCTACTCTCTGCCTTTCTTGTTTGCTTATTACACACTTATTACATTACCAAAGTCAAAAGTCAAAAGCAAAGGTAAGTTTAATGTTTTAAACTCCAAAAATCCTAACAACTACCCTCAAATATTCCCCAAGTATGTCTGCCATCTTCACAAATGGTTAAAATCCACATGCCTTGGCTCTTCCACATATTTTCCACTCAAATGTGCAAGTGACTGGCCTAATTCTGTCTCTGTCAGGGGTTGGCGTACGCCATGTACCATTGGCGTACGCCATGTTGAGGAAAATTCATCGCCAGCTGCAAAGGTGTCCACCATTCTTGAGATTTGGACCTCTTAGACTCCAAATTTGAAGAAGCTTATTAGAGACAAAGCTGTAGCCCTGTATGTCTTCTTTCCAACGCCACCTCTTTCATCTCATTTGAACATCCGATAAAAAAGTTATCATCACATTAGTCATAAGAGGTCTGGCCTGGCATACGCGAGCAACGACGTTGCTCATTTTTTAAGCTTACATGGCATGCGCCATTCTTCATTGGCGTGCGCCAGGCTCCACAGAATTGTCATTCTTGCCTTTGTATGCTCCTTTTTGGCCATGCCTTCGTGCATTTGGTCGAGCATCCTCTATTCTTCTCAAATATGCTCCTAAACACAAGAAAATACAATGAGTAACGATAAACTCAACCAAAACATACAATGAACGAGAATTAACACTTTGACAACTAATAAGCAACTAAAACAGCTATAAACATTAGAAAACTAATACAAAATAAACACAAGTAATGAGTGTTTTCGACACTCATCACACCCCACACTTGAATATTTGCTTGTCCCCAAGCAAAACTCAAATGCGGACACATACAAACATATAAAAGAAAAGCACATAAAAAGGAAAAGACATAGCATAAAAAATTCGTAAAATGACTCCCCTCAAAAATATCAGCTTAAGTCAAAAGAATAGGTATCTTGTAATAGAATAGGTATTAGAATAGGATCTAAAAAAAAATTGTTAGAGAGAAGAAAGAAACAAAGTAAAAAAAAAAAAGAGAGGAAAGAAAGAAAGGAATTGACATCTTCCACCCTTTGGAGGGAACGAACAAGAATTGGAATAATTGCGGCGATCCGTTTGTTCGTCACTGGACGTTCAAATTATAAGCTTTTTATCTCCAACAAAATCACCGATTTGACCCCTAAAAGAAAGTCGCGACAGATTTGACAGAAAGCAAGCGGATATTATTATGCCCAAATTCATAGGCCAGGAACTCCTTAAATAAGAACGGGGAAAACTTTTGTTGCTATTCATTAATTATCAATATTTATTAAATCAATTAATTTATTGCTTTAAATTGATAAAACATATTATGTCTCACCCCATGCATTAAACCAACAAAAAGCAATTAACTGTAAGAATGAATGATTTGATTCTGTCGGCACAAAAAAGGTTCAGGATCAAGCACGAAACCCTCTTTTTCACCACACAAACAGAGGTCCAATATATCATATTGGCTATAATTTTTTATGATTTGTGAAATCTTTATCTGTCGGGAACAATTGAGTTTTGTTACGGTTCTGTTGACACAATTTTTTTTGAATTTTTATGTCCAAATTATTTTTAGGGCTCTTATTATATCGATTTTAAATGAATGTTCAAGTTAAAAGATATGATTTTGTTTTCTTTTAGGAGAACTGGCACCCGCACGGTTAATAAACTGCCGGGTATGGTTAAAATATAATCAAATACCATTTTGGACAAATTGTATACTGATAATTTTAATCGGGAATCCATAGTTACTGTCGTTATTTTTAACAATCTACAATTACGATTATATTTACAAAATTGTATTTCACGTCTGAAGTATAATTTTTATTAATTCAAATTTATAATCATATGTAATATATTTTGAAAAAATTAAATTTATAAATACAGATAAGATTAAACGGCCAATTTAGTTTAACTCACTAATTGACCTGTAGTTAATGATTATTATTATTGTTCTAATCATAATCAAGATTAAAAATATATCATCCATTTATTATTTCACCTTAAAAAATGAAGACAAGGCACTCGAATACATTACGGCAATCGGACAGATATGATTGTTTAATTTACTTATTTTGGCTAGACGGGTATTTGTCCAAAAAGCATATGGACTAAGAAAATAAAAAAAAAATCACCAAAAATAATTACAAACAAAAACAATTACAATCAAAATATTTTGATATTTATATAAAAAAAAATAAGATCCGACAATACTCGACTCAATATCCGCACCCTCCTCCCTTCCTAATTACAACAACTAACCGAAAACGGAAACCGTTTGTCAGCCGGCTAGTGACGAGCACCGACAACAGGGACGGCGGGAGAGCGGGATAGCTGGTCAAGGAGAGAGAAGATGCGAGCCTGGTAGTCCCGAGCCTGGTCAACCGCCTCGGCCTCGAGCTCGCCGAGCTGGGAGCAGAGCCGCTCCTCCGCCTCCTCGGCCACGCGGAGCCTCTCCCAAGCCTTGTGTAGCTCCGCCCTCATCTGATCCTCTCTCTCCTTACTCTCCCTCAGAGCCTTCTCCAGCTCCTCGTTCTTCCTCTTTATCTCCTTCAAGTCTTCTTCCTCCTCGCTCTTGTTCACATTTTTCTCTATCTTCAAAAATCCCATTTCTTAAGAGTTTTGTGTGTGAAAATATTATTTGTTTTTGTTTAATTGTGTGTGTTGGTGTGCTAAGACTTGGGAGGGGAGAGTGGGTTTATATAGGAGGGAAAGCTGTGGTGTCCAGGTTCAATGTATCTGGTTCTCTACTCTATTGCTTACGTATTCGCTTTGCTATTGCATATTTTTTCTTTTGTTTTTTTCCTTACAAGTACAAAGTACACTCTAGTACGTTATGATTTCAGAATTTGACACTATAAGACTGTATTTCAAAACGATCAAACAAATATCTTTAGTACCATCATTTGACAATTTCAACTAAATATGACATCGGATAAAAATGATCACATGATTTGCCATGTAGATATTTTTTCATTTGGTGAGTTGGTTAACAAAAATATATAAAATAATACCAACTTAAATTATAATTTTTTAAAAAAATTCTTCATTTTTTTAGTTTACATTTCTTTATATACACTCCAAAATTTCAAATCATTTAACTTCTACTTCTGTTTCTGCTGCCCTTCTTCTTCCTTTTCTCCTCTCTAGAATTCTCTTCTTCATCCAACATCCTTCTCTTTATCCCATCTCCTCCCCATTTGTTTTTTCTCCTCTCCCTCAAACTACTCTGAGATCCTTTATAGTTTCCTCATACCCACAGAGTCAGAATCCTCCACATTGCTACCTCTCTTGTCAACAACCGTCAATTCTCCGCCTCCTTTTTTCTCCCCATCCACTACCCCCTGGCCTCCTCTAGCGTTGTCGAAGATACGCTCTATTACAATGAGCCCTCCTCTTCCTTTTCTTTTACCTTTGTCTTCCATCTCTGACAATTCTCCCACATCGTTGTTGGAGATATCGATGGGGATCGTGGTGAGAATAGCCCACAGAGAGATGTTGGTATTGGTAGTGTTGTGCTTGTTCTTTATTTTCTATAGGAAGAACGGAAGAAGAAGATATGACGATGAAGGTGCTTTTTAGGAAGAAAAATAGAGGAATGCATTAAGAAGGAGGAGGAGGAGGGCTCATAGGCTCAACTTGGCCCGTGCGAGATTTAATTTTGACCATACAGTGCATCAAGAAACTTGCCCAAAAGATCTTACGATTGTCAATAATCAAGATTATTTTTATCTTTTACGTCCCTTTCTTCTTTATTCTCTATTTCTCTTTCCTCCATCACTTTCTCTTCTTCCTCTATCTCTTTTTTCTCATCTCTTTCGTCTATTATTTTATTCTTTTCCACTTTCCTTTTTCTCCCTATTTTTTATCTAAATAACATCGACATCGATGAGGAGCAATGCTGGAGAGGCAAGATGTTATGTTCTAGAGCTCCTGAGTTGATAATGTCGATAGGAGCATGAATCTTAGATGATTGGTGAGATCCTGACGACAATCAGTGAGCTCATCGATGAGATCTCGACTTCTCTCTTCTAGCTTGGTGTCTACACGATAACGACTTATCGCAACGCCTAAATGACAAACTGAGTTACATCAAAATAACATACTGAGTTAGTTATATCAAAATGGCAAACCATGTTATATCAAAATGACAGATCTAGAAGCGATGACCGATGAGCTCACTAGTGAGATCTAGACTCCGATTTTTATTTCTCTCTCTTGGTTCGATATATCTAAGGCAACAACTTATTCTGGTGTCTAAATGATAGACTGAGTTATATTAAAATGAGAGATTGATTTATATCTAAATGATATACTGAATTATATAAAAATGATAGATTTGGTTATATCTAAACGACATACACACTATTTTCAGAGTAACAAGAATATATCATTATAGCATAACATCAATACGTTATTCAGACTAATAAAAATACGTTGTTCTGACTAAATATACCATGTAATTATGACTAAATGCACCATATCATTCAGACCAACACAAAATTTGTATTCCGACCAATAAAAATGTGCACATAGAACAAGATAATTACTGTTTTTCTTCTAACACGTCAATCCTATAAAGAACAAAAAACGTGTGTACTATACTGAATTTTGTCATTTTTAGTCGACTTTGTCATTATTTTGTCGTACATAACATATATTCCTTTTTCTAGAACAGTCGTGTATGTTGCTAGGAAAATTATAAGAGTATGGATGAGAATTCTATGAATGGAAGGTCGTTAGCGCCATTTATAAGGGTAAGAAAAAATATTTATTTATTTTAAAATAATTATCAAAAAAATAATATAAAATTAGAGTAGATTTTATATCCGTGTCTCGTACTCACAAAATATCTTAGGTGAAAAAAGTTGATTTGTGCAACTTTCCGCTATAATAATTTTTGTTTTGTGAATTGTTTAGAATACTAAATCAACAATGAAATATATATATTGGGGATTATTTTACTGTAATTATTGGGATGAAATTTGGGATGGCAAATAGACCCCACATCTGTCGTCGTCCTTTTTAATTAATTCTTGAGAGGTTATTATTGCCTCTGGCAGTGGTCCACTCTTTCTCTTCGTTCAATTACATTTACTCGAATCAAAACACCATTATTTATTGGCATATGCTAATGGGCAATGGCCAATGCGAAGGTCCCACTACTCCAAAATTGTGGAACATGTGACTCCTCGTAGTTGCATCACCATTCTTTATTTTTTTCAGGGGCACCATTATTTTTCAGTGGGACATATCTAGGACTGCATTATTATATCTTTAACATTTTTTATACTATGTGATATCCGATTTTATTCCAAATTCGAATAAATTAGTATTTTTTTAAAATTGATAAATTTTGTAATAACTAATATTTATCGTTGTTGTATTATTAAAATATTCTAACTCCAAATTTATTAAGTTAAAATAACTTCATATCGAATGATTTAATTTCTCGGAGTTCATATATCTTATAACATAAAATCGTCCATTTTCCCTAAGTGAGCATCGTCCTCAATCTTCTGAGGAATATTCCAAGGACGGTTTGATAGGGTTTCTTATTTACCTTTTATATTTTGCTTATAGTGCGCTTCGTACATTTTATTTTTCACATCGACACTTTTTAGTCTAAACCTCATTTTAAATATAAAAAAAAATTATATGTTTGATATCGAGGACTCACATAATCTTTCTCAAATGACCGTCCATATGGATCTCGCGGCCAGTTCCGAATCATATTGGGTGGCATGTTTTATTTCTGAATCCAAAGTCGAAAATTATAGTGTCTTATTATTTAAAAATTAATAATTATTGTTCATATTAAACCAATGATATTGAAATTCTGGAATAAAGAAAGATTTTGAAACATTATTGTAGAGAGAAAAATGGGAAAGATATTGAGTTGATTTTCCAGCGATCATTTTCATGAAGAAATTTTGCAACGATCATTGAAATCATCTTGGTACGTAGCTCACGCAACAAATAGATTTGACATTTGGTTTAAAAAGTTGATTAAACTACAAAACTTGGGAAAAAACTTTATTATAGATTCATGTAGACACGGTTAAGTTGTGAACCAGTCTATATTCCCTTTTGACTTTTTGATCACTTACCCTACCTGGGACCGATGGATACTTCAAAATAATTAAACTAGAAAAGGGTTACGTTAGATTTCAATATATAACCTAATTTTTAATGACCCATTATTTCTCTCGTTTATCAGGACATCTAGTCTGGTAGTCAATGGAATGAAAGTTTTTTGAATAAATAATATATTACTATTTATATTAGTATTAAAATTTCATATAGTTCTAAATATTATGTAACTTATTGTGTTGA
>SOPF01028998.1:0-76486 GCA_012979155.1 Hypericum perforatum | reverse complement strand
AATTTTTTTGAATTTTTATTTAATATTTTTTTTGGTGTATTAGGATGATGTTGCAGTTGAGTACAGGGCAAATTTAGAGGGGCTGGAGGCAGATAGAGTGGCGTGGAAGGAACTATGCACCAACTTCCTCAAGGGTAGACTATGACGAAAATTTTAATTCAAGGGTATGAATGTAGAGTGGAAATTAGAAGAAATATGGTAGGGGATTGACCTGTAAAAATTTGGAGGATTTGCTATAAGAAAGAGACAAGTTGATTGTATTAGACACACTCGCGGTTGTGTGTCTCGGTATTGGATCATATTGTAATGGAGATCATCAAATGTGAAATTAGAGTTTTTTACATATTACTTGGAACATTCACCGAACCTATTAAGTTCATTGGTATTGATTACTCGAGATGTGTTTACGTTTGGATCTGGTCTAATTTGACTTTCCGTTCCTTCGAAAATGGACTTTCAATTCTACTGAATATGATACGCCGGGAACCAAGGACAATCAACATTTGATTATACATTTTTTTATTTAATGTCTTGGAGATTAGATTCTTCAAATCTTCCGTGTAAACTAGACATATTACGGCATTTCCGGATCCGAGTTCTCTCTATAATTTAATTTTGTTTATTACGATAAATTATTACGTTTGTTCTAGTTTTATTCAAATTTCTATATCTTTTATATTTATAAATTAATATAGCATATTTTCCCATCCCAATGTTATTAATTATTGTATTTTGTACGACCACCATTTTATTATGCATTAGTGAAATCATGATTCGTACACATTTTAGCTGATGAATCTTGATGAGTGATGTATTGACAATTCTACGATATTTAGTGGAAGAATAGCATCGATTTTTATAAATATAAAAACTTTATATTTTATTGTATTAAAATTTTGATTTCAATATGTACATACTTACAAGTTTTCTTTAATAACATGTTCCTATTGATAAAATTTCGTTATTCATAAAATAGATTTTTTTTATTGACAATCAAACTATGCAATAAATTACTCCTAAATTTAGACCTGGCCAAGAATTGAATCTAATTCGTAATTTGATTCGATTCAATTCATTAATAATTTGATTTAATTCGTATATAATTCGATTCATCAATAATTCGATTCGAATTCGTAATGGTACGAATTGAATTCGGTTTAAAATTTTTATAATTCGTCAAACCGGCGAATTTAATTCGAATTAGATTTGAGTTAAATTCGTATTGAATTTGATTAAAATTTGTATATAATATATATATATATATATATTGGTGTAAAAAAAATTCATACTCAGTTGTTTACTAAACCTTAAATCTTAAATCCTAAATCCTAAAACCCTAAAAAAAACCCTAAACAACAAAGCGGGAAAAAAAAACAGGCGATTTTTTTGGATTTTTCCCCGCCGATCACCTTTTCGCCGGTGGCCGCCGCATGCGGCCGCGCCCGGCCGATCCAACTCCACCAACAAGTCCGCCTCGTCAAGACGGTCAGTTTGGTAGGTCGCAAGACCTTCCTCCGTCAGCGGAGAAGGAAACCCGACGTCCCCTGTCATCCACGGCCTTTTTTCCATTTTCCTCGATCGCTGGTGATGGCGGCCCCGCCATCTTGATCGGTCACCAGATCGGTGCTCCCCTCCCCGAGGCGCATCCTCCCATGGCCTCCCCGTTGCTTCCCGTGCCTCCGTTCGCCTCCACCGAGCTTCCCGATCTGCGTGTCTACAGTGGTCGCGAATCGCCTCAACGCCGCCGCGCCGCTCCCGACCTAGCCGTGCCGGCGCTCTCCGACCAGGAGTATCGCCTCATCTAGGCGCTTCGAATGGTGCTGGCCCCATCGGTTGTCGATCCCCCGATCGTCTCCCCCACGTCAGCCCCAATTTTCGTCGAAGTAGATGGCCGCGCCGCCGCATACGGCCTCGCCGCGGCCCAACTCCACCACCAACAGGTTCCTCTCGCCTCCCCGGTCATTTTGCCACCAACCCCGTCCCCTACCGTGGCCGGAATCGGAAACGCCCAATTTCTAGGGTTTTCCCCGATTCTGGCTCCGATCGCCGCCTCCGGCAAAATCGGCGGTCCACAACCACCCAGCCACGCCACCCCGGACCGGATGACCTTGCCCGTGCCCTCCGATGTCCTCCCTGGTGCCCAGAGAACCCTCCCCGCGTTGGCCCCCCTCGGCCGGCTTGTCCAACGCCGCTCCCGGCTACGGCGACCCTGGCGGCTCCCTCCAACGGTCGCCACCGCCTCCTTTGGCTCCTCCGGTGCTCCAGCTGACTTGCCCGATCAGCGGGCTCCACCAGGGCCTCTCGCCGCCACCCTCCACCCACGCGGAGGCCTCCTCCACCGCGGCCAGCCGCCCGGGCCCGGCCTTCGGACCTCCCGGTCCAGCTACCTCCGCCACGCCAGCTCCTTCGGTGGTTGCCCGTAGGGCCTTGCCAAGTCTCGGCTCCTCGACGCCCTTCTTGGCCATCTGGTCTGCTTCGGCCACCACCCGGGCCCACTCCCCTACTGGCCCATCGGCCCTCGCGGACTTGCTACTCGCCTCGGTACCCTCCGCTACGCAGGCCTCAACGCTTTGGCCAGCGATTTTTCGTTTTGTGTAGGAAATTTCAGGTCTCTCTTGCACTCCGACAGCTCAGGCCGCTGAGGGATTGGTTGCTGCTTGCACGCCTGGCACTGAGCCGGGCTTGATTCGTGACCCTGTGCCCGAAGGTCATGTCAAAATTTGTACAGCAGAGAACGCTAAGGCCATCGCGACTGCCCAGCTCGGGGAGAAGAGTTTGCCGGAGCGTCCATCCTACGCATCTATGGCAAGATCACAGCAGAGCAGCTGGACCTTTTCGGGCTCTGGCCCGACTCCCATCCTTGTAGGCGACAAGCCTGCACTGATCATCGGCAATGACATCTCCAGCTCTTGCCGCGCTTTTGGTGACCGCGCTTTCATTGGTCGCTTGGTCCTTCCTAAGGGGACTAAGCCACTCACCTCAGCCAGTCTGCGCGCGGAGCTGGTGCGACTCTGGGGCTTACAGTCTTGGAGCTTGCTCTCCCTGGGGTTGGGATTCTTCACGTTCTGGTTCTTCGATGCGGCGGACAAGGAGCGAATCTTTCAGTCTGGACTGTGGAAGCTGCAACAGGGCAGACTCTTTTTGCAGTAGTGGGTTCCGTTCTTTAGACCCACTCGTCAGGCGTCTACTTCATCCAGGACTTGGATCAAGCTTGTCGGCCTTAGTAGTGAGCACATATCGGAGGATATCGTTTCCGGCCTTGCCAGAATGGTGGTACTCCGATCAGACTGGACACCGAGGCCCTACACAGGGTGAATGGTGTTCAGCTTCAGGTATTGGTCGAGCTGGACCTTGCCAAGCCTCGACCTTCTAGCGTTAGTCTGATTCTAGACTACGGGGAGGTAGATGTCCAGATACAGTACCAGGACTCGACCCCAGTCTACGTCTACTGCAAGGTGCAGGGACATCTGCGCGGTTCCTGTCCGTGCTTGGCTTCAGCTAGGAAGCAGCCTTCTGGGACTGCTCTACCGCCCTCTGCTATACCGACGCGTGCTTGGGTTGGCACTGGGAGAGTTTTCTCTTCTAGTCCCAACCACACGCCATATTTCCCACAAGCGGCAGTGCCCGACGGTATTGCTCTTCCTACAGACAATGACTTCGCCGCTCTAGCCGAGATCGAGGTACATGAGGCTCCCCTAGCCCCTGAGGCGTTCCCTCCGCCCGCAGACTTTCCTCCAGTTATGGAACTTCCGGTTCCAGGGCTCGACGCAGATCATCCCATGGAGGCCTCTTATCTGCAGGCGGCACTTTATGTGGCGCCCTCTGAGGAGCTTGCCGCCCCGCTCGACCCGGCGACACTTCCAGTGCTCACTTCTCCTACGGCGGCTCCTATTGTATCGGTCGATCGGAGCGCCTCTACTTCACGCGAGTCCACTACCTCTTCGCGGGTTCAGGTATCCTCCTCTGCACCGACCTTGCAGCCTGAGCCTATTTTGCAGGGTACACCTATTGCTGTGGTTGCGCCGGGCACTGAGCCTGGGTCTAATGGCGACCCCGAACGAATAGGTCATGAGGAATTTTCGGCACGAAGGCAAGCCTTGGCAGCTACTACCTCTCAGGGAGCGACCTCTTCTCCTAACATCTGCGCGATCAACCGGCAGGCATCTCCGCCATCGTCCGATCCTGCTTGGACGGACATGGTTCACAGGAAGGGGAAAGGCAAGGCTAGATCATCTGATAGCAGCTCCTCCTCCCGCACCCGACTGCCTATGCCACTTTGGGGTCTTGAGGACACGGTGCAGGTTGGCACTGAGTTGGTGGGTCTCCACACGACCGCCACTCCTTTCATCCCGTACCGCTCCGAGATCATGGAGCTTGAGGCACTTGAGGATAGCAGACTGGTCATCGAGCACATGGCGGGTACGCAGTGCTTTGAGGTGCCATCTTCCCCAGCCCCTTCTTCACCAGTGTGTACGAGAAGCAGGAGGCGGCCTCCCCCTGCTACAGGCGGCAGGACTAAAGGGCGACGGAAATGGGGTTAGCTGTTTCCTCGCTCTTCTACACAGTGCAGTTTGTGCTATTGTTGGCCTTGTCTATCAGTCTGTTGGTAGCATGGTCTTCTGTTTGTTTTTGGTTTGTTCCTCATGGTTGGCCCCACCTTTCTTCCACTGCATTGGTTGACAGGACTGTATGGGGCCTTTTTTTCCTTTCTGCTTTTAGTCTCGCCCCGCCTGACGGCCAGGACTGTTGGCTAGCAGGCTTTACGGGCTCGAGCGCTACTTTTTCTTTTTCTTTCTTGTGTATTTTGTTTTCATCTATATAGGGGAAACCCAGCCCCTAACGGGGTGTTTATTAAAAAAAAATCCTAAAATCCTAAACTCTAAATTCAAAAATTCTAACTCAATTATTTATTAAATTATAAACTTTAAACCCAAATCTTAAATCCTAAACTTATAAACTTAATTATATACTAAACCGTAAACTTTTAAACCCTAAATACTAAATCATGAAATCCTTAAACCTTAAATCGTAGACAACTTATTTTTGCGCATTAAGTGCAAACTCAAACTTTAGTTTATTTCTTTTTCTTAAAAAATGTTAAATATTTATTTCTTATTTTTTAAATTTTTAACTAAATATTTAATATAAGAATCAATTTGAATTCGATTCGGGTTCAATTCAAATTTGAAAGTTTATAATTCGTATTCAATTCGTCCTTGGGCGAATTGAATATGTTTTAATATTTTGATAATTCAAATTCGTTCAAATTCGAACCGTGGTCTACTCCTAATCTATCTCCGACTCTCTCGCAATACCCTCCACAACTTGCCCTGCTCTTCGACCAATTCTAGGTCCAATAGCAGCAAGTCCAACAACAAATTCTACACCAATAAAGAAACGACAGCAATCAATAAATTCATGAAAAATTTCACAATAGAATTAATAACAAATGATTATGTCAATAAAATTTGTCATATGAGAATTTAAATTTCTTATCTTATCACTTAGACAAAAATCTCATTGGTGTGGACTGAAGTTTTTAGGGCGAGATTGACAGTTTATTTGAGATATTCTGATATTTTATAAATATATCGTCTAGGATGTTTTGAAGTTTTTTTAGCGAGCATGAAAGAGCACTATTTCGATTACTATTTGGGTAATTGTTTTTAAAGCTATTATCTACAATAGAGGTTTTTTAAAATAGTACTAATGTTCATGAAATATTACAAATTTAGTATCCCATAACAATAATTACAAAATTGATGTCCACGTAAGACACCCGGGAAATTTTTCGATGACATAGACAAAGTCACAGAAAAATTATCCGTGATTACCAAGTCACAAAAAAAATCCATTTTTTGACCAAGATACGAATTTTTTGTGTGACTTTTTTAAAAATATTTTGTAAAAACAAAAATTCAAATGAAATTAGAAAAAAATTCATTTTATTTTTGGAATTCTTTTCAAAATTTTTATTTTGAAAATCATGCGTACAAAATTTCAACTCAATCAGAGTTATATAACTCTATGTAGGTTATATATAACTCAGATGAGTTGAACTTTTGCGTATGATTTTCAAAATAATTTTTTTTTAAATTCAGGAAAGCTTAGATAAAATATTTTAAATTCTCCTAGTTTCTTTCAAATTTTTATTTTGTTTTAAATTTTAAAAATTTTTAAATAAAAAAAGTTACGAAAAATTGTGTCTTGATAAAAAAAAAATTTACTTCGTAATCACAGATAATTTTTTTGTGACTAGGTCTTGTTATTCTACGTGAAAAAATTTGGTAATTAATTTTTTTTATCTTTTTTTAATTAACAATGAACAATAACACTTAAAAAAACCGCAATGAATAAAAAACTCCACCATTGTTTATCGGGCTTTCAATGCAATAAAGAGCAGGTTTGGATGTTGAGACCAACGATTCTCAAAATTAGGGAGCAATGTGAATGCTCAAAAAATAATTCTGGTGACACACATTATAAATTTTTTTTTTTTTTTTTTGAGGAAATTGGATCATCTTTATTAATAACCAAACGAGATAACAATCAAGGTTTGTCAGCAATGACAATATGAGAAATTGCAGGAGGTTCCGAGAATAAAATTAACGGGAAAGATGAAAACAAACATGGCAGTTTTGCCATTGCATGGGCGGCTGCGTTAGTAGCGCGAGGAGTGAAGAGGTGTTGCACCTGCTGTATTGATGCTGCGGTTTGAAGACAGTCTCCGATGATGATTGATAAGTCACTGCGATCTTTCAGGTGCTTAGTCATTGCCAGAACAACTGGTTTACAGTCCGATTCCATGATTACTCGAGTCAGTCCGAGGGAGGAAGCCAACTCTAATCCAACTTTATAACCATAAGCTTCGAGCAAGGTCGGATGGGTGACATGCGGAAATCTCTGAATGGCTCCAGCGATATAGTTGCCGCTGTGATCTCGAGCAATAACTCCCACCTGTCCACCGCCTTCATCGTTGAGACCTGCATCCGTATTAATCTTTACCCAATCTGACTCAGGAGGAGACCAACACGGCTGGGAGGTCGTGGTTACACGATCAGGCTTGGTGTTGGCTTGAACATAATCTACTCCAAGTTTTATAGCAGCCTGGACTATATTCAATATGTTGGTGTTGTTATTTCTGGCAAAGACGTGATCGTTTCGAGCTTTCCAAATTCCCCACATCAAGCAGAGGCACCGGGTCAACACCGACGAGTCCCACTTGCCACTTTGTTCAGTAAACCAGCCTGTGATGGATCGGGACTGAGTATTCCCTACATCCAAGCCTTCCTGTATCCAGAGGGGGGCGGAAATGGAACAGTTGAAGAAGAGATGCATTAATGTCTCCTGATCATGATGGCATAGTGGACACACATTTTCAACTTCGATACCTTTCAGGATCAAGTTGCTTCTGATTGGTAAGCAGTTATCAAATATACGCCAGGCAAAGTGTTTTATCCGTGGAGGACATTGGAGCTTCCAGATGGTTATCCAAACCTCCTCAGATGGACGATTATCATTACCCACAGTCTGAATCACTGGATTGAGGGAGAGATCGGTATAGTAGCCGCTCTTAACTGTGTACAAGCCTGTATTTGTCCCCGCCCATCTTACCATGTCTTCGTTGTTGTGCGTACTTAATACAGTAGCTTTGATGCGTTCGATGTCATCTGGACTGAAGGTTCGCTCAAGGAGAGCATCGTCCCATTGTCTGCTTTCTGGAAGCATCAGTTGTGAAACAAACTGAAGAATATCTGCACCCGGATATATAAACTTGGGGAATCCGAGGGGAGAGGATGGCAGCCATTTATCATCCCAGATCCTCACATTATCTCCCCTTCCAATCCGCCAGTTGATGCCTGCTGTAATAATGGGCAGTCCCGCCATCAAGCTGCGCCATGTATAGCTGGGTCGAAATCCAAGCTGGGCATTCAGAATGGAACAGTGGGGAAAATACTTTGCCTTTAACACCCGGGCAGTGAGTGAGTATGGATGGACAATTAGACGCCATATTTGTTTTGCCAGCATAGCCCGATTGAAGGAGCTTAAGTGGCGGAAACCAAGGCCCCCGTCCCGTTTAGAGAGGCTGAGACGCGACCAACTACGCCAGTGTAACTTTCGTTTTCCATCCGTACTACCCCAATAGAAATCACACATCCGCTGTTCAATACGCGAGCAAGTGTCAACAGGTAATTTGAAACATCCCATTAAATAGGTCGGAATAGATTGGAGCACTGCTTTGATTAATACCTCTCTACCAGGCTTTGCCAGCGACCTCTCCTTCCACGTTCCCGCTTTTGCCAGAACACGTTGTTCTAAGTAATCAAAAATCCTCTTTTTGGACCTCCCGATAAGAGCGGGAAGCCCCAAATATTTTTCCTCCTCTTCAAATTGGCGGAAACCGATTGCCATCCGCAAACCCTGTTGACCAGCTTCAGGGACATTCCGACTGAAGTAAACTGAGCTCTTATGTAGGTTTATTTTTTGCCCTGACGCCAACTCATAGGTCTTGAGGATAGTCATGATCTTTTGTAGCTCAACCAGGTTTGCCCTGCCAAAGAGGATTGCGTCATCAGCAAAAAGAAGGTGGGTAATCGGAGGGGCCGACCTGGCGATCTTTATCCCATGAATAGATTTTGACGTGGATGCATGGTGGATAAGTGCAGCAAGACCCTCCACACAGAACAGGAACAAATAAGGTGATAGAGGGTCACCCTGTCTTAGCCCTCTAGACGGAGTGAAATAAGGACCGAGCCTCCCATTAATTTGGATAGCGTATTGAACAGAACAGACACACCTCTGGATTAATCGGACGAAATCTGCTTCAAATCCCAATGCGAGCATCATCTGTTCAAGGAAGTGCCATTCAATGCGATCATACGCCTTAGCCATGTCCAACTTCAATGCGCAGTAACCCCTTCGCCCTGTAGTTTTCTTCTTGAGGTAGTGGAAAGCTTCTAGAGCTAATAGTCCGTTATCCGTAATAAGTCTTCCTGGAACGAAAGCTCCCTGATTCTCATGAATAATAGCAGGAAGATAACTTTTCAGCCTGTTAGTTATGGTCTTTGTAATGATCTTCATAATCACGTTACATAGACTAATAGGTCTGAAATCGGTACAGCTTTCAGGTACCTTAACCTTAGGGATCAAGGTGATGACCGTCTTGTTGAGCGGAGTGGGGTCTCCTCTTTCGTTGAGCACTGCTAGCGCCGTTGATGTGACTTCTGGGCCTACGATCTCCCAAAATTTTTGGAAGAATAGTGGTGGCATCCCGTCCGGCCCCGGCGCCTTGGTTGGGTACATCTGGTCTAGTGCCGCTTTCACCTCCTTCGACGTATAGGGCATTCTGAGAGCTTCATTAGTTTCCGCCGATACTCTAGGTGTCACCTTCTGAGTAATATCTTCTACCTGCACACTACCATCAGACGAAAATAGTGAAGTAAAATACGTCCTAAAGGCCTCTTCTAAATCCCCCCATTCTCGCACCACCCTTTCTCCCTCAACCCGAATTTCCCCAATCCTATTTCTCACTCCCCTTTGTTTGGCTTTTTGGTGGAAAAAGCGAGTGTTCCGGTCACCTTCACGTAGCCAATCCACTCGGGAACGCTGCCCCCACATAATTTCAGCCCTGTAAAGAAGTTCATCTCTCCGGTCTAGGCATTGGTGGAGCCTCTCCTTGCTCTCGCGCGTTAAGGGATGTCGCTGAATGTTTGCAATCTCCTCCTCCACGCATTTTTGGGCTCGTCCTACATGACCGAAGGTGGTCCTCTCCCATTGGGATAAACCATCACCGCACGCTTTGATCTTCTCCGTCACCGGTACTCTATCACCCACCACATTCCAACCAGCCCTAACTTGATCTTCGAGGCTTCCTTCTCTTAACCACATCGCCTCAAAACGAAAGCGACGAGGGGTGTATTTTTCAGCCACCGATCTCAGTTTTCCAAAGATAGGACTATGGTCTGATTTGAACCGTGGTAAGGCCTCCGCAGAGCTAGCCGGAAATAGTTCTAACCAGCTACGAGTCACAAAGACCCGATCAAGTTTACACTCAATGTACTCATCATCTTCTCGACCATTACACCACGTGAATTCCAAACCTGATTGGGCAAGCTCTTGGAACTCACACAAACTAATGCACTGCCGAAACTCCTCCATTCGACGTATAGGGATAGCATTTCCTCCTCTCTTCTCATTTAAGAATGTGATTTCATTAAAATCTCCTCCGCAAATCCATGGTAGGCTGGATTGCTGTTTGAGAGTGCGAAGGAGGTTCCACGTTTCTGCCCGATCTTCTACGTTTGGCCACCCGTATAGTCCTGTAAAACGCCACTTTGACTTCTCATTTACCTCCGCATCAATGTGGTGTTGCGACATAGAGAGGAGGTTGATCGAGACCTCTCTTCTCCAGACTAGAATTAGGCCTCCCGCCCTGGATCTACCATTCCCCGTACATGATACAAAGATACCATTCTCGAACCCGATTTTCCATTTTAACTCCTCCGCTTCAACATCACTGAGTTTTGTTTCGCACAGGAAGAGGAGCTGGGGGTTGCAGGCTTTGACTAGCCTGCTAAGTTGACGAACTGCACGTGGACTCCCCAACCCACGGCAATTCCACCAAACAGTATTCATTGGAGTTGGCGGGGTTGCCATGCAACCACCGCCTCATCCATAGACGAATTTTGAGTCCCCAAAGCTACCTTTTGGCACTTGCTAATGCGGGAGTCACTGTCTTCGTCCGATATAGGTTTCCTTTTCTTATCAACAGGACCGAGAGCATGGGTCCTTTCTTCAGTACCTGCACCTCCAATTCTAGCTTGTCTTTTTGTTTTCCGTAGGGAGATGACCGGAAGTTGGTCCTTTTTTTCACCACTAACGTCTCCCCCTCCCATGCTGGCATCCCCTTCAATGTTAGGTAAAGTGTTGATTGTGGCTAGGTACTGGGTATGGGACGGTGATGATAAGTTGACTCCAGGTAAAGTTCGGTGGCTGGTCAAGGCTTTGTGAGGGTGCGACTGTAAGACAAGGTTATCAGCATGGAGGACAATTATTTGGGGAGGGGTGGTTTGGATGGGGTATTTGGCCGAATTTTCCGGGTTGGGGATGGTGTTTGTGTTACGCCTGTGAGGTGGGATATAGGTAGTATGGTTGGTATTCGGTTTTGGGATGAGCTTCATGGATGTGGTCAAGGAGTGTAGGTTTTCCTGATGGGTCCGTGGGATGTGTTCGGATGTTATGTGGGTTGTTGATTCTGAGTTTGGGTTGGTTGGTAGAGTAGGGGTTGGTGTAAGTGTAACGGTGGAGAGGCTAGTTTGTAGGGTGGATAATAGGTCGCTAGGGGGGGTGAGGTCTAATGCACGTGGTTTCAGCTTGGTCGGGGAGGGTTTGTACTGGAGCTGGTTAACCGAAGCACCTCGGCTGCGTTGGAGAGTGGAGGTCGATTTACCCCAGCCTTGATCGATCAAACAGCGGGGTTTCTTGGGGGATGCTCTAAGCCAATCACCATACGAATCTCTTGCACCTTGTGGTGTATCATCTTCAGGTGGCACATCACAATCCTTTTCTAGATGACCCAGACAACCACAGCGGTAACAGAAGGATTGAAGCTTTTCATAACGGAAGAAAACCACCACTTCTTTACCTCCCATGAAGCGAAGACGTTTCTGTCGCGGTAGTGGTGAGCTGACATCTAGGGAAACCCTAATCCGCATGTATTTTCCGATACAATCGCTCGTGACATCCGCCTCATGAAAGACTCCCAGTTGATTACCAATCATTCGAGCAACCCTTTCATCGTATCCTCCGAGTGGAAGATCACAAACCCATATCCAAAACGGCACTCGATGGAGATCGATGGATGAAAGTTGGGCATCATCTTTGACTTCTGCGAGCACAACGATATTCCGATCGAAGTGCCATGGTTGTTCGAGCAGAACCTTATCCAGATCTGATCGATCGTTAAAGCGGAATAGGAATCGGTTCTTAGAAATTTCCTTTCCTTCGAGGCCGTTTCTCGAACGCCATATTGTCTGCATCATATTCATAAAAGCAACAGAATTGACGTTCCGTTCAGTCCACACGGTAGCTATAAGAGAAAGAATCTCCTTATTCTTCCTTATCGCTGATAAATCAAAAGGTAAGTCCATCACATCAATCTCGCTCCCTCCTTCCGTCCTCATCGAAGATTTGATCCCCTCCATCTGACCCAAAGACCGATCCAGGGCACCTGCAGTGTCTTCGCTGAAGACGTCGCTCATCGAACCACTCCTCCCCTTATGACTCCTTTACTGGCTTAGACCTAGATCCTATGGAGACTCTACCCAAACCCCTAATCTAGACAAAGAAGAGGCCTTAATATTTTCCTTCACGACGTTCGTCCGGGGAAAGTGAAGCCGGCGAGAAGTAAACCCTAAAGGGAAGGCACTCCGGAGAGAACAAACCCTAACGCGTAGGGAAAAAGAAAATTTTTTTCGAATGATTTATTCTCTCTGATATCTAATACCCGAATTTAAGTCCTTAATGACAAAAAATGACACACATTATAAATTACTCAAAATAAATTCGCATAAAGTAATAAAGGAAAGAAAATCAGTTAAAACTTCATTACACAAAAGTGGAAAAATAAATTATATATAACTATACTATGTCATATGTTGACAATTGCACGACTCTCCTTTTTACTATATTATATCCGGATGTAAAATTTCAACTTACGAGCCAACTTTAATTTGTTCTTAGTTTTCCCTCGTTTTTACGAGCTTTCTCCCCTAGGGTTAGGGTTTTCCCTCGTTTTTACGAGCTTTCTCCCCTAGGGTTAGGGTTTTTTCAATTTGTTCTTAGTTTTCCCCGGTAGATTTTCACACCAAGGTTCGCTTCGTGTCACACGGTTTCCATCTGCAACATCTTAGGTAGAAAATTCTGAAACGTTTACGTCCCTTTAGGTCTCCTGAATACCTAGGATAGGAAGGTTTCAAGGGTAGCGTAGGTTTTGGGGACGGGCTAGAACTCCTTAGGTTTGAGTGAGGTATGGAGGAGGGAGATGGTGGGAGAGAGAGGCGGGGGAAGGAGAAGGAGCAGGTGATAGGCGGGATGGTCCGGGGGCGTTCGTCGAGTTCGAACACGGAGGCAGCAGTGGAGGAGAAGGAGATAGTGGATTTAATGTGTAGTTTATCGATTCCTGAGGATACGGAGATTCAGGCTTGTCTGGCAGGGAAGGTGTGGTCGGGTGTAACGTTCGTGATTTGGTAGAATTAGAATTATAAGGGAGAGGAAGAAATTGAGGGAGATAGAAGAATAACGAGGGAGGAAAAGAGAATAATTGGGGTAGTCATTCATTAGTTATAATTACATGATGAGACCAATTATATATACAGTCATTGTCAAGAGTGGAGATCCCACGTAATCCACCTCCCAACTCTATTGGAGGAAACAAATAACAATGTGCATAAGTGCACTTGGAGGAATTAATAACTAACTATCCCGTCAGAATCGTAACATCCGGCGGTCCTCAGAGAATTCTTGTCTCAAGAATTCAAGTGTTCAAGGCAACCACACTTGGAAACTGGGACTTCAAGACATGGAAGTCCTCCCAGGTTGAATCATCTTCATGTAGATTAGCCCATTTGACAAGGACTTGAACGACCGCCCTGTTGTCTCGTTTAACTAGTCGACGACCCAATATCGCTTCTGGTTCAGATTTCAATTTCCCGTCACTGGTAGTAGTAGGAGGAGAGCTGACAACTACATCATTAGATCCTACACGTTTCTTGAGTAATGAGACGTGGAAGACCGGATGAAT
This sequence comes from Hypericum perforatum, assembly GCA_012979155.1. Lineage (NCBI taxonomy): Eukaryota > Viridiplantae > Streptophyta > Magnoliopsida > Malpighiales > Hypericaceae > Hypericum > Hypericum perforatum. The sequence continues at coordinate 62,685 of SOPF01028998.1, read as the reverse complement.
TGCACTTGTAGGCGGTAGTGCGAGCTTGTACGCCACTGGACCTACACGTTCTAGGACACGATAAGGACCATAATACTTTGCTGCTAACTTCAGATTAGACCGGACAGCCAAGGAGGTTTGTCGATATGGCTGTAATTTAAGGAAGACGTGATCTCCTACCTTGAACTCCCGCTCGCTGCGCTTTTTATTGGCCTGTACTTGCATCCAATTCTGAGCTTGATTAAGCGATTCAGTCAGCAGTTTTACCATCTGAGCATGGTGTGTAGTAAAGTCAGCAACTACCGCCACCGAAGGTTGCTCATCGCAGAGACCGAGAATGGGAGGCGGTGCATAACCATATACCGCCTCGAATGGGGAACACTTTAGGGCTGAATGATAAGCATTATTGTACCAGAGCTCTGCCAAGGATAGGCACCTTACCCAACTGCTAGGTCGTTGGAAACACATAGCCCGCAAATACTGTTCAAGACATTAATTTAATCGTTCAGATTGCCCATCAGTTTGCGGGTGATAAGCGGAGCTGAGATGCAATTTAGTTCCAAAAGACCGAAAGAGTTCTTGCCACACGTTACTTGTGAAGACTTTGTCCCGATCTGAAACTATTGATTCCGGTAATCCATGAAGCTTGAACACGTGGTCTAAGAGTAGGTGTGCCACTTGCATTGCTATAAAAGGGTGTGACGTTGGTATAAAGTGCCCGTATTTGGAAAAACGGTCCACTACTACCAAGATCACGTCCTTGCCTCTTGATTTCGGTAATCCCTCGATGAAATCCATTGCTATATCACGCCATACGCCCTCTGGAATCTTCAAGGGTTGTAAGAAGCCGGGGCTCGCCACATGTTCGGACTTGCAACACTGGCAAGTATCACAAGAGCTAACAAAAGCAACAACTGAGTCTTTAAGTCCAGGCCAAAAGAAGTATTGCTTTACCCGTTTGTAGGTGACCAAACGGCCAGAATGGCCTCCTATAGCTGACTCGTGCAAGTGGCAGAGAATTTCCTTCCGTAATTCACCTGTGCTTCCCACGTAGAGTCTTCTCTCATATACCGGATCAATCCATGTTGAAGTGTATACGGGGGATGGCTGTCTAGTGCTAGTAGTAATCCTGTCATAATCTCCTGGGCTTTATCATCATCTCTGTAACTTGCCTCCAATGATAATTTCCATCATGGAACCACAAAAGAGATTGCATTGAGGTCAGCTTGGATAGGTGAGACCAAACAATTCTCTGGTATACGCGATAATGCATCCGCTGCCTTGTTCTCGAAACCTCGACAGAACTTGATACTGAAATCTAGCCCCATGAGTCGTGAAACCCCTTTCCGCTGGAGATTAGTATGAACCTTTTGGTCTAGCAAAAAGCGTAGGCTCCTGTGGTCAGTCTTGATTATAAAAGGTGCTCCTTCAAGGTAATGTCTCCAACGGGTGACTGTCGATAAGACTGCTAATAATTCTTTGTCATACACGGCTAGTCCAGCATTCCGTGGGCCGAGAGACTCGCTCAAATATGCAATAGGACGACCTCCTTGTGTGAGTACAGCTCCGATTCCCCGATCCGAGGCATCCGTCTCTAAAACAAACCTACAAGAAAAGTTAGGATAAGCAAGTACAGGGGCCTTGGATAGTAGTGTCTTAAGGTGTGAAAATGCCGCATCTGCCTCGGAAGACCAGTGGAACCCATCTCTCTTCAATAACTTGGTCAGGGGTTGAGCTACAGTGCCATAGTCGCGGATGAATTTATGGTAGTAGCCGATAAGACCAAGAAACCCACGAAGTTCTCTCACTGTTCGTGGCGTCGACCAATGCACCATGGTCTCTATCTTTTTTGGGTCAGTACTTACACCTTCTGCTGAGATTACATGACCGAGATAATCCACTTGTGCAACACCAAACTCACACTTAGTGAGCTTGAGATAAAATTCTTCCTTCCGCAGTAGTTGTAAAACTCAGGTCAGATGCTTGATGTGAAGATATTCGTCTTTACTATAAATAAGAATATCATCAAAAAATACAAGCATGAATTTTCGTAGGTATGGCAACAACACCTGATTCATTTGTGACTAAAATGTAGCCGGGGCATTCATGAGTCCAAAAGGGAGTACCCGAAACTCGTAGTGGCCCTGATGTGTGCGAAAAGAAGTCTTTGGAATATCGTTAGGGTTCATCCGAATTTGATGATATCCAGCACGTAAGTCAAGCTTGGAGAACACCGTTGCACCATGTAATTCGTCGAGCAAGTCATCGATGATCGGAATCGGGTACTTGTCTTTGATTGTTTGGCTATTAAGTTGGCGGTAGTCGATACACATCCTCCAGCTACCGTCTTTTTTCTTGACTAGTAGAACAGGTGATGCAAATGGACTATGGCTGGGTTGGATAAACCCGGATTCAAGGAGCTGTTGGACTTGGGACTCGATCTCAGCTTTCTGAAAATAAGGATACCGATATGGGCAAACCGATATAGCTGTCGAACCCGGAATTAGTGTAATTCTGTGATCATGTGATTGAGGCGGTGGTAACGAATGAGGCTCTTCAAATAAATCATCAAAGCTGTGGATCAGGGCTTGTAGTTGTTGTCGAAATTTGGTGGAGAAAGATGTGCTCCCAAATTCTACTGCGTCCAACGCACATGTGTGCTCTATAAGTTTTGTGTCTTGAATTGGGTTGCTCCAGAAAACCCAAGTAGCTGCGACGATGCTTTGTACATCAATAGGCTTATCGGACTTGCTATCAATCAAGCAGCTAAGCTCAACTTGTTGCTTGTCACCACCGCGATGCCCCTTTAAAATGATTTCTCTTCCCTTGTTCTTGATAGTGGCCTGTGCACTTATAAAATCAAATGTGATTGGGTTAACCTCCTGCATCTAATCGGTACCCAACACAATGTCGTAAGTACCGAGTTCCAATATTCGAAAATTATAGCGGAAATTACTACCACCCATTTCCCAACTCAGGTTAGGACAGATTTTTGAACATGGAACTTTGGAACCATTTGCAAGTGCGATGGTCATTCTAGCAGCTTCCAACTCATCTAATTTGAGTTCTCAGGCGAGGTGAGAGTTGATAAAGGTCGATGTGCTACCGGTATCAAGGAGAATTAGGACTGGCCGACCATGAATAACTCCTTGTAGTTTAAGAGTGCCACTTTCGCTACTGCCATTGATCGCGTGCATAGAGATCTCGACAGTATCCCCTTTGGTCTCATAATTCCCTTCAGAATCAGGAGATTCTTCTGTGTCTTCTTGGACCTCATCAATGACGTTGATACCGATGGTTGATGACCGTTTGCATACATGTCCCTTGAACCACTTGTCACCGCATTTATAACACGGCGGGTCCCTCCTGGTAGGATACAATTCTCGAAATGGCTTAACACCTCCAGGGTAGGATGGTGGTGAAAGTCGAGTCGGTTGGTTCTTAGACATCGATTTTAGAGCTGCTTCACGGAACTTGGCCTTGGCTATGGCTTCTCGGATTATTGTCGGTGCATAAGCCCTAACCAATGAATTCAGTGTATCGGTTAGTCCTCTGATAAAGCAAGAGATGAAATACTTATCTGAGAGATTGACATTTTCTCGTAGAACCAAGCCCTTCAATTCTTCAAATTTCTTGACGTAGTCAGTAACATTTCCGAGCTGCCTCAAGTGATTAAATTCTTTAATCACACTATCCGAATCTTGATCTCCAAATCGCTCGCACAAGCGTTCAACAAACTGGGGCCATGTGAGGTTTGGGTTGTGGAGCAACTCTGTGTCGAGCCAAACTTCCCCTTCGCTGTTGAGATGGAGACGAGCCAGCTTAATGTACCGATGTACAGCTATATCGTTTACGTCAAAATATTGTTCACACTTTCTGACCCAAAATTGGGGGTCGTCGGGCATGAAATCTGGAAAGTTGAGACATAATTTGGGCTCTCCAGAATGACCGGCCGTAAGGGTTACGGCTGTGGGAGTCGTTGATGCCGTTGTGGTGGGAGTCGTTGATGCCATTGTGGTGGAAGTCGATGAAGCCGTTGTGGTTGAAGTCGCCGCTGCCGTTAACATAGGGTTATTAGGCGAGGTGCCCAATATTCCCCGATCGTCGGTAATCTTCTCAATGGCTGAATGGGAAGCTATCGCCTCTTTGAGTTTGTCAAAACGTTGGTCAGTACGTTGGAAGTATTGATCAGAACGTTGGAAGTACTGGTCCATGCGTTGCCAGGTCTCCTGAAGGCGTGTGGTGAATTCATGGTGTAAATTCGCCATGTTAGACTCAAGGGTTTGGATTTTTTCGTCAGCTGATTTGCTCTCTGTGGATTTGGAATGGGTAGTCATCGGAATGGCTCTGATACCAGGTGTAATGTTCGTGATTTGGTAGAATTAGAATTATAAGAGAGAGGAAGAAATTGAGTGTAAGAACCGTAAGATTAATTTAGATAATAGTATAAGACCGAGTGACCAAATAGTAATTAAGTAATTTAGGGTTAGAACTTATCTATATAAAGAGAACTAGAAAAGAAAACCCTAAAATAGTGATGGAAAGAAAGAAAATTCGTAGGCCTTAAAAGTAGTTATCATTGTTTATAAAATCCAACGGTGGAGTTTTATCGGATTGACACGAAACTTTAGGGTTCCTTTCCTAACACCATAGGCAAGATTCTGGACGGTGGAGATGTTGTTTAAGGATGTATAAGGTGTTCTGCACAAATTAACTTTGACAACTACGAATTTGGATAAAATAGGAAGGTAAGTCGGTTTTCGTCTTTGTGTATTGTTTTATATACGGTTATTGCATCTACCATTAATTAATTACCATTGGGGTGATCTCTGTTCTGATTTATCGTACGATACCTTAATACTACGTATGAATATGTAAGTGGAATTTATGTTTTGGTCTGAGCACATGCGATTCAGTTGAGAATTCAGATTTTGATTAGTGTTGAAAATCTAATTTAGAGTCTAAGTTTATTTAGGTTTTCAAGTGATTGATTGATTTCGTTTACTGGTTCTATTATGTGTTTCTTGCTTATGATAATTATGATTACGTTTTGTCGTTGTTATTATCATTATCATTAATTCCCAATTTAGTTAAATGCTTTAATTCCTCGTGGACATATTGATCGCACAGGTATATGCATGATAGTAGTCTTCGTAAGGTTAAACCTTAGATAATTAAGGTTGTATTAGCGAAGTAACTAATTCACCATGGCTCTGAATAGTGAATACAATATTGATCTTTATAGTTTTGGCCTTTGTGAAGGATGAATGGTGATTAAAATAATGAATAAATACCTAAGGATTTATTCATGGACAATTACAGTATATGGGTGAACAATACCTTATGCGAGGTAGACAGGGACTGACTTGGGTTATCGTGCGTTGTCACTGGACTTAGTTAAACACGGATTATTTGCAGGAAAGTTTATATTAAGTGTTGTGGATTCGGAAGATGATTTTGATTCATACTTTCATATGTTGTGGATTGAATTTTGATTATGAGGTTGATATGAATATGAGTATGAAATTTGATAGAAGTATGATTGTGAATTTATGTAATGATGTGAATGCGATTTGATTTCATGTCGAATTGTGTGTGGTTTCTGTCCAAATCGGATCTTAAATGTGTGATTGATTCTGAGTTTGGTATCTTTGGATTATTGATGATTGGATTCAGATTGTTAGAATGTGGATATGTGATTGATATGATTTATGACATGCGGGATTGTCCCGTACCTAGTGGACCGTAGTTCGTGCATATTGCTTAAGGGGCTACCGGGTAACCCGAGGTATGTGCGATCAAATGGACGGAAAGGTACGTGGACTATCTGGGCTTGTGGAAAGTAGTACTCTTGCCTAATGGGCCCTTCATGGGAAAGGGGGAGTATTTACTAGTGGACCACAAGAATCCCGACATGAGTGTAAGGACTCCGGAGCTCCATAAGTGAATGTGTCTTGGTCATTGTATTTTGTAAGTGAGTGTGTTGTGATCATCGTATTTCTGTACGTGAATGTGTTGTGATCATCATGTTTCTGTAAGTGAATGTATTGTGATAAGTGAATATATGGTGAACGTCGTGTTTCCGTACGTGAATGTATTGTGATCATCGTGTTTCCGTACATGAATGTGATGTAATCATCATGAATCTATTGGGTCACTATGTGAGTTATATTTTGATAGTTGGCTAAGTTAGTTGGATAGGTAACCTATGTCTTAGTTTTGAGAAGCTTGATTGTGGACATGTGTTCGTAACTTTGTTATTATGTGATTTTGTACATGCTCAGATTTGTCAAGTTTAAATTAATGATATCTCTCTTATGCTTATGCCTTTGATTGTAAAGTCTTTTTTTTGTATATGATTTGATGTGAAATATGTGATATGAGTTGATGTAGAAGTTGTGTGTGTGTACCGACTTACTGAGATGCGTATCCTCATTAATGTGCGCTGCTGTCTCAGATAATTCAGTGGCTAGCTACCAGTGAGGACTAGAGGCGAGGACATGCATCACTACACATTTAGTATTTTTAAGACCCTCTGTCGCACTTTTACATATACTTTGCCTTTAGAATTGGAATTTGATTGTAACTTGAAAACTTGAATGGCCTTACAGAGATTTTTACTCTGTGGCGGTTGACATGCCTAACCTTTGGGGCGTGACAACTTAAATGGTATCAGAGCATTTAAAAATATATAAAAAGAGTATTGTAAGCTTCCATTTTCACATTTGCATGCATATGAGCGATCCTTGAGGGCATTGGGGGTTAGATTGTTTGTGATAGAAAGTTAGGTGCAAATTCTCGAATAATTTTTGTGTCAGAACTATTGAAACTTTGAGCAGCCATTACTTTTGACTCGTTTATTTGATTTTCTATTATAATATCTTTTCGAAAAGGGAATTTCAAGATCTACACTTATTCTGGCTATTCTGGAACGATTGAGTTTTGGGGTCAGATTCGCAGCCATCTAAAAATTATGGATAGTTAAATTTGTTTGCCATATATTGTTCATGATTTTGACAAAATTTGTTAACTTTGTCCAAACTTTTTAGGCATGTAACGCGCAGTTGTGGCTAAAGTATTGATTGAGGGATCTTAGAAAATTGTGTGATTAGCTTTATTAGCATTGTGATTAAAAATTATGCTGCGAATATGATGTGATTTTCTATGGGATAGGAATAGAATGATGTCATGATTATGTTAGGATTTGTTGTGCTGATTAAGATGTCGATTAAAATATCTAGTTCTTACGGTTATATTCATGCATTCATCTGAGAGTAAGATTAAGTTTTGGGTGATTGAGGATCAGAGACTTCGTACATAAATTTATAATTTATAGAGTATGTGTATCCGTATTGGTATCATTTACATTCACAATTTACATGGACTCCATATGTAAATACATATTCGTAGTTAATTGCATGTAGTGTGATTATGGTGGTGATTCCATCTACATGCATGAATTTGGCTAGCTACGGTTCTTGAAAAAAAAGGTGAGACTTTAGTTAATTGCATGTAGTGTGATTATTACTAGCTTATTTTTATACAGTCTTGTTCATTTTATTGAGATCAGTTAATTATATGTGGGTTTGTTACTTCGGCTAAAGCTACGTAAGTAATTATTTTGTGTATTACTTTAATTTATGCTTGTTGTATATTAGATATTCATCGCATGAATAAATTAATAGCTTTTAGGGGTAAAAAATAATGAAAATTAGGTACTAAGTAGTTTATAATTTATAGCCTCAGACTCATCTGTTTATGCATAAATTTTGACATCAGACTAGTTAGATATTTTGGTATTAAAAAAAATTGAAAAACAAAATGACCGAATAGAATGTAGTTACTTAGTTTTTCAATATTGTTAAGTGGCAGTTAAATAATAAAGGGATAACATGATAGGGGGAAATTTAATTTATCATTGGGAATAACTTCTTCGTGTCTTGATAATATTTACATGACTTGAATAGGGTTAGTCCTTCGTAAGAAAATTATTGAATATATAATCATAATATTGTTTTATTTAAGATTTTATACAAGGAATATTAGGTGTATGTATAGAGTGCTTCAATTATTAAAACAAATGGCAACTTCAATGTTAGAATCTATCAAGTAGAAAGAATGTCCATTTCTACTTTTAAAAGTTTGAGGACAAACTTTCTTTTAAGGGGGGGAGTATGTAAGAACCGTAAGATTAATTTAGATAATAGTATAAGACCGAGTGACCAAATAGTAATTAAGTAATTTAGGGTTAGAACTTATCTATATAAAGAGAACTAGAAAAGAAAACCCAAAAAGAGTGATGGAAAGAAAGAAAATTCGTAAGCCTTAAAAGTAGTTATCATTGTTTATAAAATCCAACGGTGGAGTTTTATCGGATTGACACGAAACTTTAGGGTTCCTTTCCTAACACCATGGGCAAGATTCTGGACGGTGGAGATATTGTTTAAGGATGTCTAAGGTGTTCTGCACAAATTAACTTTGACAACTACGAATTTGGATAAAATAGGAAGGTAAGTCGGTTTTCGTCTTTGTGTATTGTTTTATATACGGTTATTACATCTACCATTAATTAATTACCGTTGGGGTGATCTCTGTTCTGATTTATCGTACGATACCTTAATACTACGTATGAATATGTAAGTGGAATTTATGTTTTGGTCTGAGCACATGCGATTCAGTTGAGAATTCAGATTTTGATTAGTGTTGAAAATCTAATTTAGAGTCTAGGTTTATTTAGGTTTTCAAGTGATTGATTGATTTCGTTTACTGGTTCTATTATGTGTTTCTTGCTTATGATAATTATGATTACGTTTTGTCGTTGTTATTATCATTATCATGAATTCCCAATTTAGTTAAATGCTTTAATTCTTTGTGGACATATTGATCGCACAGGTATATGCATGATAGTAGTCTTCGTAAGGTTAAACCTTAGATAATTAAGGTTGTATTAGCGAAGTAACTAATTCACCATGGCTCTGAATAGTGAATATAATATTGATCTTTATAGTTTTGGCGTTTGTGAAGGATGAATGGTGATTAAAATAATGAATAAATACCTAAGGATTTATTCATGGACAATTAGAGTATATGGGTGAACAATACCTTATGCGAGGTAGACAGGGCCTGACTTGGGTTATCGTGCGTTATCATTGGACTAGGTTAAACACGGATTATTTGCAGGAAAGTTTATATTAAGTGTTGTGGATTCGAAAGATGATTTTGATTCATACTTTCATATGTTGTGGATTGAATTTTGATTATGAGGTTGATATGAATATGAGCATGAAATTTGATAGAAGTATGATTGTGAATTTATGTAATGATGTGAATGCGATTTGATTTCATGTCGAATTGTGTGTGGTTTCTGTCCAAATCGGATCTTAAATGTGTGATTGATTCTGAGTTTGGTACCTTTGGATTATTGATGATTGGATTCTGATTGTTAGAATGTGGATATGTGATTGATATGATTTATGACATGCGGGATTGTCCCATACCTAGTGGACCGTAGTTCGTGCATATTGCTTAAGGGGCTACCGGGTAACCCGAGGTATGTGCGATCAAATGGACGGAAAGGTACGTGGACTATCTGGGCTTGTGGAAAGTAGTACTCTTGCCTAATGGGCCCTTCATGGGAAAGGGGGAGTATTTACTAGTGGACCACAAGAATCCCGACATGAGTGTAAGGACTCCGGAGCTCCATAAGTGAATGTGTCTTGGTCATTGTATTTTGTAAGTGAGTGTGTTATGATCATCGTATTTCTGTACGTGAATGTGTTGTGATCATCATGTTTCTGTAAGTGAATGTATTGTGATAAGTGAATATATGGTGAACGTCGTATTTCCGTAAGTGAATGTATTGTGATCATCGTGTTTCCGTACATGATTGTGATGTGATCATCATGAATCTATTGGGTCACTATGTGAGTTATATTTTGATAGTTGGCTAAGTTAGTTGGATAGGTAACCTATGTCTTAGTTTTGAGAAGCTTGATTGTGGACATGTGTTCGTAACTTTGTTATTATGTGATTTTGTACATGCTCAAATTTGTCAAATTTAAATTAATTATGCTTATGCCTTTGATTGTAAAGTCTTTTTTTTGTATATGATTTGATGTGAAATATGTGATATGAGTTGATGTTGAAGTTGTGTGTGTGTACCGACTTACTGAGATGCGTATCCTCATTAATGTGCGCTGCTGTCTCAGATAATTCAGTGGCCAGCTACCAGTGAGGACTAGAGGCGAGGACATGCATCACTACACATTTAGTATTTTTAAGACCCTCTGTCGCACTTTTACATATTCTTTGCCTTTAGAATTGGAATTTGATTGTAACTTGAAAACTTGAATGGCCTTACAGAGATTTTTACTCTGTGGCGGTTGACATGCCTAACCTTCGGGGCGTGACATTGAGGGAGATAGAAGAATAACGAGGGAGGAAAAGAGAATAATTGGGGTAATCATTCATTAGTTATAATTACATGATGAGACCAATTATATATACAATCATTGTCAAGAGTGGAGATCCCACATAATCCACCTCCTAACTCTATTGGCCACGTACCCTACTACTAGCAACATGTGCACGTTGCACGTTGCACATTTGGAGGAAACAAATAACAATGTGCATAACTGCACTTGGAGGAATTAATAACTAACTATCCCATCAGAATCGTAACATCGGACAAGTCCTTCAATGTAAGAGCCTTTCTGTCGGTCATAACCAATGCTTGGAAATCGAAGCATGGCATGGAAGCATCAGAAATAGCCCCCAACCATTTTCTCTTTCGGTTCAAGGATAGGAAGGACATGTTGAGGGTTTTGCAAGATCAACCTTGGCATTTTGATCGTCAGGTAGTGGTATTGGAAGAGATTAAAGGGGATATACAACCGTCTAGCCTACCGTTGGTTACTGTGCCATTCTGGGTGAGGGCATATGATCTTCCATTAGGAGGATATACAGCAGAAACGGCTCAGGCAATCGGAAATTTGCTGGGCAAGTATTTGGAGTGGGATGAGAAGAGTAAAGCGCATGGGAGATACATAAGGATACGGGTCGGGTTAGATGTTCGAGAACCTTTACCCAGTCGGAAACGAATTCGGTTCAAAGAGGGTCCGGTAGCAACAATTTGTTTTACCATGGAGAAGCTCCAGGCGTTCTGTTATGCATGTGGGAGGATGGGCCATATTGACAAAGACTGTGAATTGCATGCGGATGATGACCCCCCACCGGTTTCACAAAAACGGTATGGGATGTTGTTGAGAGCCTCTCCCTTCAAACCTCGCCAGGTCGTAGAGGAAGGCTGGTTTAACAGCCAGAGGACAAGTGCGAGGAGGCAAGTATCTTTCCGTGGGAACACCATACATGCTGAGAGGAATGTGATGCAATCAAAGGAGGATGAGGTACATCTAGATGCTGGAACCCCTAATCTTATACAACCAGATTCCTTGCCTACACCAAAACCAACGCACCCAACCATAACCACTACTTCTACCCATCACACCGCCCTACCAGATACTACACACCCAAAATCTGCCATGAATCCCAGCAACCAAACCCCACTCCAATCAAAACCACCGAGCAACAACTTATCGCCCCCAGCCACACACATGAATTCCAATGCCTACATACCACCCCACCTCAGAAACGTCCAACATGAAGCTGCTCTAGATCACAACACCCAGAGCCATCTACACATAAACCACCAAACTACACAGACTGCCATTAGCCCGAACATAACCCTAACCAATATCCCCCCCGAGACATGCCCGACCATCTCCACTTCCCAATTTAGCCAACCCATCCTCAACACTGTTACTAAGCTAACTGAATCCAGCATCGTCGAGCTAATGCAGCATGATAGGGAGGATAATATGACCTTGTATGAAGATGGAACTGAGATACTGGGGTTCCCTTCTGGAAAAATGTGGAGGAGGATAGAACGGAAGGAGACATCAGTCAATGGAGCTGATAGTATGATGATTGATGAAATCAAAGAAGGAAAGAGAAAGAACAGGGAGGAAACTGAAGACGGTCCAGCTAGCAAGAAACTCAGTATTGCTTCTACCGTTGGCGTTGACTCCTCTTCACAGGCGGAGGTTGTAAGGCAACCCCGCCAAGCCAAATGAATGCGCTATGTTGGAACTGTCATGGACTGGGGAGTGTCGCGGCAGTTCATCAGCTAAGCAAGCTAGCCAAGGCCTGCAATCCCCAGCTTCTGTTTCTGTCTGAAACAAAATTGAAGGAGGGTGAAATGGAAGTTTTAAAGTGGAGGTTAGGGTTCGAGTGTGGAGTGTTTGTTAGCTACGAAGGACAAGGCAGGTCCAGAAGCGGCGGTCTGGTGTTACTATGGAGAAGGTACATACCGGTCAAATTACTATCCTTTTCGTTACATCACATTGATGCCAAAATAGAGGATGCAAAGAAATGGAGGTTTACAGGGCTGTACGGATGGCCTAAATCGGAGGAGCGAGAAAATACGTGGAATCTCCTAAGATATCTTTGGGATCAGTCTCCATGCCCATGGTTATGTAGGGGGGGATATAAACGAAATCAAGTCGATGACAGAAAAGAATGGCGGATTGGTCATCCCGAGGAGCCGAATGGATGCATTTCTAGAGGTAATACTTTACTGTGATTTTCGGGAAGTTTCTCAAACGGGTCTTCGGTTTACCTGGTCAAATGGTCGAGAAGGAAGGGACCATGTGGAATGCAAATTAGACAGGTTCATGGCCAACCAAGCATGGTAGAATTTATTCCCTAATTCTGCGAGTAAGGCGTTACCCCGGATTGAATCAGACCATAGTCCAATATTTTGCTGGCTAAATCCGACGACTCGCAGAATATTTTCAAACTGGAGATTTTGTTTCGAGGAAATGTGGATGCGACATGAGGGTATTACTGATCAAATCCACAAAGGGTGGGCAGAATGCAAGGAAGGAGCAGGGTTAGTAGAAAGAAGCAAGTCATGCGCTCAAGTGTTAAAGAAGTGGGAAAAGCAAGTATTCGGTAGCGTGAGGCATCAAGTCAAGGAGATGGAAAGATAGATTGGAGAAGCCCAAGCCCGTCCACGCACTACCGAGTCAAAAAGAACGATTGAGGAGTTGCTCAATAGAAGGGAGGAAATTCTTGCTAGGGAGGAGGTGATGTGGGCCCAGCGGTCAAGAGTTTCGTGGCTTAAGGAGGGGGACCGAAATACGAAATTCTTTCACAAGAAAGCTTCACATAGACTGAGGAGGAATAAGATAGAGGGGTGAAAGATAAGGAGGGAGTTTTAGTACAGGAGGAGATAGGTATTCAGGAGATTTTTAGGGACTTTTACGTTTCTTTATTTTCTTCCGCAGGTAGCGTGCACGTGGAAGCCATCACCTCCAAAGTGCATCAGAGAGTTACCATGGAGATGAGACGGTCCCTGAGCGCCCCGTTCATAGAGAAAGAAGTGAAAGCAGCATTAGATCAGATGCATCCATCAAAGGCTCCAGGTCCAGATAGTTTTTCTCCCATGTTTTATCAACAATATTGGTCTATTGTGGGCAGGGATATTATTCAGACAGCGCTGGCTATCTTAAATGATGACGCAGATCCCAGTTTTATCAATGATACTATCATCGTCCTACTGCCCAAGGTGAAGTCCCCCTCGACGTGTGCGGAGTACAGACCAATCAGTCTATGCAGTGTTTCAATGAAGATAGTCACAAAAACCATTGCTAATAGAATGAAACCGTATCTCCCTGACATTATTCATGAGAATCAGGGGGCCTTTGTTCCAGGACGCTTAATTTCTGATAATTCTCTTGTAGCATTTGAGGCTTTCCACTACTTACGGAAGAAAACTGGTGGAAAAAGAGGAGTCTGTGCTTTAAAACTGGACATGATGAAGGCATATGACAGGGTGGAATAGGACTTTCTGGAGGTAATGATGTCGACACTCGGCTTTCCCATTCAGTTCGTTAATCTTATCATGAGATGTGTACGAACGGTAAAATATGTTGTGCAGACAAATGGTTTAATAGGAGATTTCTTTATGCCTAGTAGAGGGATTCGACAAGGCGACCCATTATCTCCGTATCTGTTCCTATTTTGCGTAGAGGGACTTGCGGCAATACTAGTTGAGGCTGAAAGGACGGGTTTGATGCACGGATTTAGGGTTGCGCGTTCAGCTCCCCCAATTACACATTTATTTTTTGCGGATGACTCTCTATTATTTGCCAGAGCATCGGAATCAGAACTACGGAACGTAATGGATCTTCTAACTCAGTATGAAAGGGCTTCCAGCCAAAAAATTAACACTCAGAAGTGTTCCCTGAAGTTTAGCCGAAATGTTCCAATTGATGACCAAAATCGCATCTGTAGTGCTCTGGGGATGTCATTAGCAACAGATGAAGAGAAATATCTTGGACTACCAACTGTGATTGGTAGATCGAAGAGGATTATATTCGCTAATTTGGAAGACCGCATTCTCGCAAAAATTGGCAACTGGAAGGTGCGGTTCCTATCTAAAACTGGCAGGGAAATTCTTATTAAATTGGTGCTTCAGGCTTTACCTACTTATGTCATGAGTTGTTTCTCGATTCCTTTGGAGACATGTGATAGGATCGAGAAAAAACTGTGTGATTTTTATTGGGGCAGCAATGACGGGGAACGAAAACTCCACTGGCAATCCTGGGATAAGATGTGCAGATCCAAGAAAGATGGAGGATTGGGTTTTCGTAAGTTGAAATGCTTCAACAAAGCTATGCTCGCGAAACAGGCATGGAGAATATTGTGCGAGCCAAATTCGCTTACTGCCCGGGTGTTCAAAGCAAGGTATTTCCCGAGATCTTCCATCACGGAGGCTACGGATGGTTATAGCCCAAGCCATGCATGAAGAAGTATTTTATCAGGACTATCCTTACTGAAAGAAGGGTTGGAATAGAGGGTCGGTACGGGAGCAGAAATAAACATATGAAGAGACCATTGGTTAATGGAGTCACCATTCGGTCATCCGACATACCGATACCCAGGTTCCGACTTGTTTCAGACTGTCTCGGAGTTAAGGGATGAAGCAAATTCGGAATGGAATGAGGGCCTACTATAATTGTTATTTGACGAAGAAGACAGGGATAGGATAAGAGCCATTCGACTAAGTCCACGGAGGCCGTCTGATACTATAAGGTGGAGATTTTCCTCTACTGGCATTTATAGCGTCAAGACTGGATATCATCAAGCGCTAAGAGCTGAAGGTTATCTAACGGACCAGGTCGGGGATCCGGGTGGTGGGCAGATGGTATGGGATTGTTGTTGGAAGCTAGAGGCACCGCCAAGGCTTCTAAACTTTCTATGGAGGTTACTGGACAATAACATTCCAGTCCGCAAAAATTTGAAGAAGAGGGGGATTCTTGAGGATACCACTTGTTCGATGTGCCTTTCCACAGGTGAGACCACGGAGCATCTCTTCATCGAGTGTCCGATCACAGTGAGACTTGTACGAGCTGTTGGTTTCTCATCGACTATAGGGACCATGCCAGCCTTCTCCATGGCTTGGTCCGAGTTTGTCAATGACAGGGGGAAAGCCGAGAGCGGAAGAATGCTAGCGGTGTTATGGGGCGTGTGGAAAGTAAGGAACTCACATGTATTCGATATGCAGGCCCCAAGCGATCACAACCAAACAATGTTAAAGGCGCTGAGATACCACGACGATTATATTAAGGTCAACGCGAAGGTGGCTACTTCTGGCGAGGTGGAAATCACGAGGTGGTCACCCCCCCAACTGGGGTTCATAAAAATTAATACAGATGCGGGACATTCAGATACATTTGGAGGTCAAATTAGCGCAATAGCAAGGGATGAAGGAGGCAATTTCATACAAGCAATGATCAAAAGGGTTCCGGCGGTCCATCATCCAATTCTGCTCGAAGGGCATGGAGTTCTCCTTGGGATCCAACTGGCCATGGAAATTTCGATAATTAATTGACTTCGTAATCACAGATAATTTTTTTGTGACTAGGTCTTGTTATTCTACGTGAAAAAATTTGGTAATTAATTTTTTTATCTTTTTTTAATTAACAATGAACAATAACACTTAAAAAAACCGCAATGAATAAAAAACTCCACCATCGTTTATCGGGCTTTCAATGCAATAAAGAGCAGGTTTGGATGTTGAGACCAACGACTCTCAAAATTAGGGAGCAATGTGAATGCTCAAAAAATAATTCTGGTGACACACATTATAAATTACTCAAAATAAATTCGCATAAAGTAATAAAGGAAAGAAAATCAGTTAAAACTTCATTACACAAAAGTGGAAAAATAAATTATATATAACTAAACTATGTCATATGTTGACAATTGCACGACTCTCCTTTTTACTATATTATATCCGGATGTTGTGTCGTAACATCAATGTTCTACCTGCTCCTTCAATAACAGCTCGGTTCCAGGCAGAGGACCATTTTCTTTTTCCATTGTTGGAAAAAACTCACATCCCCTAAATACTAATATATTATACTCGAATATCGCTTTTAAATAAATCAGTCCCCGAATTTTATAAAATAACAAGTTATCGCTTCATTATTTATTTCACTGCGGGTCGGATAATTATGATTTTGATATTTAAATGTGCATTAAGGATATTTCGTTAATGCATACCACCGTGTGAAATAAATACTATAGAACAATTAACTAATTCAATCTTTTATAACTGAAGGACTAATTTATTAAGTATCGAACGTTTGATTGATATATTGAACCTTAAACAATTTTAGTTTTTTTCCTATTTTTTTGCACGAGAATACTAAAGACCGAATAAGTAATAAATTAACATTTGTAAGTGACTAATTGAGCGCAACATCGTCAATATGTGTATATATATATATATATATATTATTCATAATTTCATACCTCAGTTTTGCGAACTGAACTCAATACCATAGTTTTCAAAAACGGACCGGAAATCGAGCCAGTGGAATGGCCAATTTCTGGTCTGACCAATCTGACCGGGGATCTATCCGGTCGGACCAGATTTTATATTAAAAAAAAGCATATATATATATATGTATATATATGTATATATATATATATTTATTTATGTGTATATATATATATATGTATATATATATTTATTTATTTATCTCCGTAACCCAAAATTCTCCTATCTTTCCCTATAACTTTGTCCACAACCTACTCACGAACCCACTCATTTCGTGCATTCATCTCTCTCTCTCTCTCTCTCTCTCTCTCTCTCTCTCTCTCTCTCTCTCTCTCTCTCTCTCTCTCGGACAATCATCATCATCACGGCATCACCCATTTCATCACGAACCTCACCCACTTCGCTTCACCCCTTCCCACTTCATAAAGTCTCCGACTTTACTCTCCAAGCTAGATTATTTAGATCTTTTCCTATTTTCTATTATTATCAGCTATATAATATAGGTGTAAATGTCGGGGAGAACCTGTCTTAGGAATTAGGTCCCCGTTCTAACTACTCATTTCTGGCCGGAGAAGGGGCCAATTCGCAGTCCGACCGGTTGAACCGCCGGTCGAACTGCCAATTTAAAAACAATGCTCAATACTCTCTCTCGCTGGCACTGGACCATGCCCGCATCCTATCCTACACCCTAGATAAAAAAAAAACAAATAATCTTTTCCAGAATGCAACAGACATCCATAATACCTAATTGAGTTGGTTAATTTGGACGAGGTTTAGTGCCAAACAATCAATAGTACCATGATGCACATTTTAGCTAACATTCAGGTATTCATTTGCAGGCAGCATTCTGGAACATGACACTGTCAAATATAAACATGCTAAAAGTTGAACACGACGACAGAAATTATGAAAAAACCAGAATTAAATCCAGTATCCAGTTTGAATGGCGGAGTACTAAGAGTTCATTGACACATAGCATCCCAGGAAAATTATTCGAGTTCATGCTTGAGCATGAGACAGATTGCAGCTTTCACCATCATAAATCCGTATTGAAATAGAGGGACTAATGTCCAACAAGCTGATATCCCATTGAACACGAAAAGAAAAACGATGCAGCTCACGCATTCAGCATAGAGTTCCTCCTGCACTCGGATAGCATGTCCATGTAGAATTGGCACTTGCTAATATCGCTTCCAAAGTTGTTCACGCACTAAGGAAATCAAATATAAGCTTGTCTTAGCACACAGAAACTTCAAAGATAAGAGCGCAAAGACCAAATTAATATAGAAGCAAAGCAAGCCCAAAGGAGAAAGCCGAATCCACTCACATCTTGGAATGCCTTTGAGTGGACACTGCAAGCATCAGCTCCACCGCCCATGCCGGAAGGTACCGGGGCGCCAGCGGCAGCTTCAGAGACAGCAGTTTCGTGCTGAATGGTGCGAGGACCCATCACAGCATCAACAGCTCTGTGTGCCACTGCACTTCCAGTTCCGAATGCCATACCTGTAATAAGAAGGATGTAATAGACAAACGGTCAGTTCCATCAAGGGCCGTAAAAGAGAAAGAAAGCCCGAGCAATAGTCTTTTCCTTATCACTGTTAACATAAAGCAGCAGTTTACATTATCATGAAACGGCAAATTTAGTATACATACCCTGGGCTATAGTAGAGCCAATGCCTCCAAGAATGGATCCACCGCCACTGCTCTGAGCAGGAGCTGGAGGAGGAGCATGATTGACTGTAACCAAAACGTGGATGTTCAATTAGAAAGACTGATAAAAAACACGTTGTACCCAGCTATAACAAATGAAGCAACATGATAGAAAAGCATTGGGTCAAAAGGTAAATAATCTATAAAACACAAGAAGCTTCACTGGAGAAATAAAAGAGAGGTAACTATAGGACATTAAACAACAATACCGGTTTGAGGTGGAGGGCTGCGAGCTGCAGGGCGAGGGGCAGCACGAGGAGCAGATCTTCCTACAAACACAATTGAACACCATTTATAAAAGTAAGCAAAAAAAAAACTAGTATATATGGAAACAAAAAACTCACATTCAACAAACAACATTGTAGAACTTTTGGACCCCAGTCAGTCCCAACACTACAAAGGGCATAACAAGCCACAGTGACAAGCTCATACAGACAACAAAAACGATAACAAAATCAGAAAAGTTGGGCCTCATATCTAAGATTCTAAGAAACAACCCTTCCGATTCTCAGTTACAGCAATTATGTTGTTGAGACCACAAGCAAAATGACAACTCAATCACAAGAACCCCAACTATTGAGAGTGATGTACCCATTCCCTTGCAACTTACTTCACCAAAAATGAATCCTAATAAATAACTTCACGGATACTAAACAATCAAAATCAATTTGGAGGCCACCCCGTATATTCCAAAGCACAACTCCCTCTGAGTTATATAGCATGATATCGGGCCAATCAATCAAATGTACCCTAGCTCCTATTCAAGGTCAGCCAAATAATAACAACGTCTCCCATTCACTATATCACAACAATGTTAACAGTCTAACACTCAACACTTTCTTATAAAAACCCAAATCGACATGCCAAAACCCGACACTATGTGAGGTCCCCTAACTCCTGACTCCAAAACCAAATGGCAATTAAGGGAACCCAAAGATACAAGAGACCCTGCCATTCGATCTCATAAAGGAGCAAACTTTAACCCTCAAACCCTAGGTTATAACGAAACCATTCAAAGCCAGTCGATTTAACAAAATCCTAATCAACCCACATATTAATTATTCTAGAAAATCAAAACCCAGAAGCTAAATCTACCCAAGCTACCCTATAACGTATTCTACCTAAACCCAGATAAAAAAAAATAAAGGAACAAAAAAGAAGACAAGAACAATCACAGAAAATACAAATAGTCCAACACAAGAAAATGGAATATTAGCGAAGGGGCTGACCTCCGGAGCTACGTCGACCCATCTTTGTTTAGGTATTGAAGAGGCGGCGAGAGATGGAGGGAGAGAAAGTTCTAGAGAGAGGGGAAGGGAGGGCTTGTGTTTTCTTGGAGGGCTTTTTTTCTGTTTCGTGGGCTCCTGAAGAACCACAAATGAGTAATTTATATGAGCTGGATGGACGCAACTCACGTGACGTCACATGATTCTATCGGTTGGTGGTTCTTGGGCTTTCTAATGTTAAATAAGAATAGTGGTCGAGGACTTAAAACACTCTTAAAATTTAGGGAAAAATTCATTTAGTACTCTGTAATTTTACAGATTGACATTTAGCGATCTGTAGTTAAAAAAGCATCCAAAACAACCATGAGGTTTCAAAAAGACTTCACGGACAGCAGCAACCTTGCCCGAAACCAAAACAACGTGAATAACATGGCATCCAGCTCTAAACTTAACTTGACGACTAAGCTGACGTGTACTTAGTTTTTGTTTACAAAGATAATACCTGATAAGTTTAATAGTTTTGAAAAAAAAACCCTCTTATTTTACTATCCCATCCCATTCCTAACCTAAATCCCCCTCCGTGAAACTAGGTTAGGTTAGGGGTGGGATAATAATATAAGAGGCTTTTTTTTTGAAAATTATTAAACTAATAAGGTATTATTTTTTAAACAAAAACTAAGTACACGTCAGCTTAGTCGTCAAGTTAAGTCTAGATGCCACGTCACCCATGAAACGGCGTCGTTTTGTTTCCAGGCAAGGTTGTTGGTGCCCATGAGGTCTTTTTGAAATCTCAGGGTTGTTTTGGATGATTTTTGAACCATTAGTTGCTAAGTGTCAATTCATAAAATTATAAGGTACTAAAGTAAACTTTTTCCTAAAACTTAAGAAAAACCTTACTTAAAGACTTCGTTTTTTTGTTATTTTTTAACTTAATATTATACAGTGTCAGTTTATTTTTGATGTTGATACGATTCTAAAACTTACATTTTTATGAAATTTTTTTGACCAAAGTTAATTTTCCAACCATCATATTTTAGATCGTAATGTTTTAATCCTAAGTGGCAACGAAATGGCAAAGCTCCAACTCCCACAAACCCATTGATGTCGTCGCCCATTAACTTCATCCCTCCCTCGACCTCCACCTACCTCGCACCCTCCTATGTCAGTGAATCTGTTCCATTTTTTATAACCTCAGTGAGTTTGTATGTTGTCACCGTTTGTTCTTTCTAATTGATTTTGTCCTTGTTGCTTTTGGGGTTGGCCGAGAGTATGGAGATAAGGTTTTTTGGATTTGTGTTTTCTTAAAAAATTTGTCATGTCATCACGCCATTCGGGTAAAAAGATGACGTGGTATTGACTCATATAATCTGGTTGAATTAAAAATTTGTCACCAAAGATATCAATTTTAGTCACCAAAAATGTCAATTTCTGTCATGAAAAATGTCAATTTTAGAAATCTTTGTCACCTAAAAAATAAATTAAAACCATAAGATACTAGGTTAAAAATTATAAAATCACAAGGTATTTAATTGAACTTGGTCCTTAAAATTATGATAGAGAGATGTCATGAATAGTGCTCGACTATAATTTTACCAAAAAAATAAGTTCATAAGAAAAAACGTATACTTCACCCCTAACAGTCTACTTTTATTTTATTTTTTGATTTAAAAATGTGATAAGCCATTTGTGAGTTCGAATCTCAAATAAGATATTTGTAATTTTTTTTTTTTGAAATTTTTCATTAAACGGTCACGACTCACGTGCAAATTTTAGTCACGCAAGACCAAAACTAAGGACACGTGTAATTAATTATGTCCACAGAATATGGGAACCGCCGCCAAACAAAAGAATTAGTTTTCTGTACAAGCTTCTTCCCCAAGCATACAATTTGAAAGATGTTTCAGGATTCTACTAGAATGGTGTCACAGTCGTAGCTTTATGAGGAACTTAATAAAAAAATTATGTTTAATTATAAAATTACTATTCAACTATGACATAGACTCGGGCTAAAAAAATTAATAAAATGTTATTCAATTCAAACTATCACGTCTTTTAAAAAATTCAAAAATTCAAAACAAAAATTCTGGCCCAGCTTGGTCACAGGGACATCATCTCTAGGCCACAATCTTCTTCAGATCCTTCATAAGAAGGTGCCCAAACACAGATATCAGCATTTGGGTGCTTCTTCGGGGAACCAACTACAGCCAATTCCAAGGAAGCAACAACCTGGGGGAAAGGGGAATGTTACAAATTCGAATGAAATTATTTCCTCGTGCACATTCATTTAATAAGAGGATAAATTTTAGCCTAATCGAAGTCTTAGGTAGGAAGGAAAATAAAAGGAAAGGAAAAGAGAGGGAAAGAAAGTCGGATTTCTACTATTGTTTAGAAATCAATAAGCATGAGGGGATTGAAAATAAGAAAAAATAATAATCTTTTCATTTGGAAAAAATATAAAATAATAAAGGAAATAATTACATTAAAATTTACAGTCAAAATTATTTTAATATAGACCAATAAATATATATTAACAAAAATTTCCTAACTTAATTAAAATATCCGGAGATTTCTTCTTAGGATTAATCAATACATTAAACTAAAAATGATAATAAAGGTGATCATTATATTCTCTTTCCTCTCACATTCTCGCGAAGGAAAACATTTTAATGTTCAAGGCGGAAATTTTTTCATTAACTTTCAATTTTCTCTATTTTCATTCCATCATCCAAACAACAACAACAAAAACAAAAAATCAAATTTCCTCCCTCTCTTTCATATATTTTCTTTCACAATTTCCCTCCTACCCGAAAAATGGATTGAAAAATAGAGAAACAAACCTTCGTTAGTGTTACAAAATTCAAAAGAGACCTATACGAAACAGAAAATCAATCAAACCTGTGGAGCAATAGAGGGTTCATGATGAGGCTTGTAGCTTACCGATTTGACTCCACATTCGTGGCAACATTCTTCCTTTCCCCTGGATCCTGCTAAATCACCACTAACCTGTAACATTTGATCCAATCCCGATCGATAAGACCAATGTTTTAGAATCGAATAAAATCGAGAACCATCAAATCTTATTCAAGAATGTGTCTTTCAATAGTATTTTTTATTTTGATAACACTTGAATCTAATCCAAATCTTGTAACATTTGATCCAATCCCGATTGATAAGGCCAATGCTTTTTGACAATAGTTCAACTATCCAAAATATACTTGACAGGTACAGTAAGGCGCACCTGTGGGAGGCATTCCGAACATGAACCTTGTGGGTCAATCTCTCCTGCATTCTCAGCTCCTGCATCAGTACCGGCTCCATCTACTGGTCCGAACCTCGCAAGTTCAATGGTGATGTCCTGATAAATCGAAACTATACCTCGAATTTAGAATAAAATGAAAACTACATATAATTACATGGTGCCTATCAGATTTATACCTATGCCGTTTAAATATCGTAAACCAGACTAACCAAGTTGTTCCTCGGTTCTACGATGGAGTCCGACGCTTCTGCTACGCTCCGCCATTATCTTGGCTCTGGAACTGCCAGCATGAGAATCCGGTAAGGGACCGGTATCTTTAGTTACATCTTTTTCAAATGGTCCGATCTTTGCTAGTTCGAGCCAGAGGTTCTGAGAGGAACAAGCTGTCCATACTTAGATTAAATCAAAGCCAGGAAGCGGCATATGTAAGAAAGTAATAGTTTTGATGGCATTGCATTTGTGTTAATATGATGGCATTGAATTTGTGTTAAAATTTTCTTTCCGACTCGATTACTTTTGTAATCTTCACATGTATCTTCAAAAGAATTCATTTAAATGTGTCGAAAAAAACTTGAACACTTTGTCTTACATGCCGTAACACATAACTATATAAGTCCGTGCAAAAACAACAATGTGCATAAAATCAATTTGTTCTGATACCATATTTGAATCTCTTTATCAATTCTCCTCAATCTAACTAATCAGTCGTTCATCTAAAAAAAATTTGAATCACCAATGTTTGAAAACCAATTGATCATGATGGATGAGATTGAAGTGCCTGATTCAAATTTTATTAATAGAAAAAATCTTATTGGCAAAATTTCTGTAAATTAGTTCGACTAAAAATGATTCATGGTAAGTTTGTGAAAATGGGTATGAGACACCCAAATCTATATAGAAAAACCATTGAAGTACACACGAAACCAAAGAGAGAATCAAATAAACACTTAGAAAGGAAAAAACAAAACAAAAAAAGTCAAACTTACATGGGGCTTCGAACTAGGCTCGTCCTCTACTCCTCTGCTCCAGCCACGACCATGGTCAACGGGGGTAGCCATGTCTGCACCTTGGCAACCCCATCCCATAAAAAGAGACGAACGAGAAGCTAAGATAAGAGTGGGGAGGAAGACAAATGCTCGTAAAAGAGCCGTTGACCTTCTTAATTATAGCTAAGACTCGACTCAACTACTAGTCAAACACACCACGTGGCGACAATTGAAGTCACCAAACTGGCCGGGACAAAATAAAAATAGTCCACCAACTTTCTTTTACAGACCACAAACAAACAAACAAAGGGAAAAGACTTCAATGAGGGCGAAACATCGGCGAAATACCATACCACCATTTCCTGCACCTCTCGCCTCTACGCTCCCGGACACTAGCTCCGTTAATTCTTGACTTCGAATATTTAAAAATAGTAACATCTCTTACCATGGAAATGTTTATTTGTTTCCACCAAACCGAGGAGAGAGACAACGAGAATATGGTATAGTAAAGTGTTCTCTTCAAAGCAAAACAAGATCAAGGTGAAGAAAGAGGAGAAGCAAAATGGGCCAACTCATAAGCGGGTTGATCGACCACCAAGGTCCGATGTCGTTCGATCCTGTTAAAAATAATGGTAGGATTTAATGAGACTAATTTGTATCAGGCTTTCTGTTTTTGTTGCACTGAAAGAGATGATGTTTTGGTGGCTGTCTAGAAGATTTTGGAGGTGTCCGTGGGGGCTCCACACCGAAACGACCGGTAGCCTTCACCCTATCCGAGCTGGAGCAGTACACCGGCCGCTTTGAAAAGTTCGTCGGACGGGGCGGGTTCGGAGAGGTCTTCCAAGGTGCCATTTCCGACATGAAGATAGCCGTAAAAGTCTCGCGCTGTATAAACCCAAGGATCCGGACTCAGTTTCAGGTATAAACACAATTCAAGAAATGATCTTTGCTCAAGTTATTCTATTACCATTAGACTGTTGCATTATGGTCATTAGTAGTTGGTGTTCAATATAACAGTTGTTGATACAAACTTAAGTCGCAAGTAAGGTGCTTCGAAGGGTTCTAAACACAATTGATTGGAATGGTGAAATTTTGTATTCTTTTAACCAGATGTTTCGAGTTCGAAAATTGGAGAGACAATCAAAGAGGTGCCTTCACTTATTGAGATGACAGAAGTTTCAATCAACTATTATTTGATTTTTGCTGTTTCAGGTATATAAAAAATTCAGGAAATGATCTTTGCCCAAGTTATTCTATTACCATTAGACTGTTGCATTATGGTCATTAGTAGTTTTTTTTATAAGCATGGTCATTAGTAGTTGGTGTTCAATATAACAGTTGTTGATACAAACTTAAGTTGCAAGTAAGGTGCTTCGAAGGGTCTAAACACAATTGATTTGAGCGGTGAAATTTTGTATTCTTTTAACAAGATGTTTCGAGTTCGAAAATCGAAGTGACAATCAAAAAAGTGTCTGAAACTACTGAGATGCAGAAGTTTCAATCAACTCTTATTTGATTTTTGCTGTTTCAGGCAGAGGTAGAACACTTGCCAAAGGTGGAAGATCAAAACATAATCAAGCTGGTCGGCTACTGTAAGACGGAAGAAAAGCTTTACCTTGTGTACCCGTTCATGCCAAACGGAAATGTCCAATGGCAACTGTCAGGTTACTACCGAAAAAACCGCAAATTGTCAGGTAAAACTATATAGCTCGAGTCGATTCTGAATATTCGAGATTCATCTAAACAATATTAATTTTTCAAGTATCATTCTTTAGTTAATCAATTTAATTGAAATTGAACTCTATATGTGATTAATGTTGTGTAGCAGAATTAAATTGGAGCAGGACGATTAAAATACTCAAAGGAGTTGCCACGGCCATTCAGAAGTTGCACGATCTTTCACCTTCGCTTATCTATCGAGACTTGAAGCCTGACAACATTCTCCTAGATATGGTAATTAATTAATAACTAACTTAAAATGATTAACTCTAATAATAATATTTATTCCGTTAAAGAGTCATTTCTATAGTGAAAACTATGTTATAAGTTTTGAAAACTCACTTTTAGATTTGGTATAAACATTATACATAATATTAAAACAGATTGATTATGTGATCACTTTTACATTGAATATAATAATATCAATTTATATTCTTTTTTTCTCATGATGATTAGGATTTTAACCCAAAATTAGCCGACTTTGGGACGGTGACGGAGGAAGGAGAATGTTTCCGGTATGGCACTCATGGTTATACAGACCCAATAGTCATGGATAATGGTAAGTATAATTTTTCCAATTCTTTATTTTCTTCTAACTAACATATATTCAATTAATGTTGCCTTATAAATACGGTAACCCATTTGTCATTGCTTCATGAATTTGAAGCGCAACTTTCCTTATTAAAAGTTTTAACAATAATTCAAATTGTTAACCTAGAATTCTAAGGTGCTGGTATTTAATTTTTTGTGTACTTATAACTTAACGGCACAAGCCCTGTAAATTTACTTTTCAAAAAATTGGGTACATAATTGCTTCCACTTATATACATTAACCAACCAGTGTTAATCTCAATAAGTCTCTCAAGAGAAGTATAGATTTGATTAATAAAAATAGATTACAACAATCAAAGATAAAATTGCACTAGGTATGTAACATCCACAATTCACAAACTTGAATAAAAAAAGGTCTTGGTTACATAAAGAATTTTATAATTAATTTCCACGGAAACTGTTGACCAATAGTTATATGAATTTTCATAATTATAAATAAACAAGCTAACCAAACTCACAAAATAATCTTGATTAGTATTTCTTCTTTGACCGATAACTAGTCGGATATTTTAATTTGCCCCCCTACAATATTCCACCAATTAAAAACTTGGATTCTTATCCACATTCAATGCTCTCTAACATATTCATATATTCACATATTCAATTACAGGACGAGGAGCAAAACCTAATGACGTGTACAGTTTTGGGGTCCTGATGCTGCAACTACTAATGAAGGAGAAGCATCAATCAGTGGAAAGGAATGCAAAAGACACATCACAGAATGGGCAAGATCTCGAGATGTGCATTACTTATTAAGGAAAGATTGCTCTCTAACTAGTGCCAAGGACATAATGAACTTGGCATTTGATTGTGTTGGCGAAGATGTTGACCTCCGACCAACCATCATCCAAGTCCTACACAAGCTCTCGCTTATTGATGGCATCGAGAGGAACCGCAGAATCCACCCATAGTAAATACTATAGCATGATTCACAAATACAAATCAAATTACGGATTGAAAAAGTTGATCGTTTTGGCACAGACATCAGCTTCAAAAGTAAAACATAATACAGTGTAATTGGTGGTCGGTTAATTTATTAGTAAATGATTCGAAATTTTATTAGCCTGTAATATATACTATACTTGCCCATGTTGTTCCTGTTGATCCACAACAGACGAATTAGGTTTTTCGACAGTAGATTTTTATACTAGATATTTATAATAGTCGTTTAATTATAAACTTTTTCAGACAAACAACTTAGTCTCTAGTTGTTTATCTCAAGTAACTCTGATGTTGTATGTTTTATTGAAATTAATTTACATCTACATAAGAACGTTATTCGCGTTTAAGGAGTACTACATTTGTTGAAAAGGCTCTCCAATATTAGATAGGTACAACACTAAAGTCAAACAGTGGTTAACAAAAGAAAATACCGAAAAAGAAACGACTCACTAGATTGTTATAAAGAATATTTAGAAATTGGCGTTAAAGTTTGATTTCACGCCATTTCTTTTAAAGTTTGTAGTCAAGTGTCATAAGAAATTGTAATTGTTACTATCTATGAATTAAACAATCTTTGAAATAAACGCCATTTCTTTCTCTTTAGTATGATTTGATTTTCGTAAGTTTAGGTGTGGAAGAACGTTTTTTTCGGATAGTTGATATTTTATTAAAGATAGTAATTACATAATTGAAAGAATGCTAAAGAGGCCGACAACCAAATAGCTGCTAGCAAAAACAACATCTTTTCACCTGATTACAACCAGAAGGTCCCCAGAAAAAAAAAACCAAATCCAGCAGTGTGGAAATATAGCAGTGTTTTCTTTTTTCATCGTAATTTTTTCCCTCTGAATTTCGCCAAAGCTTATCTTTTAAAAGAACTCATAATTACAATAACTCATAATTACAATCCTAGATATGTTTATACATAACATTACTATTAATATTTTTTTAAAAATGCTTAGCACTTTGAAGCTGTTTTGGAGATTTCTATCTTTGACATGTTCCTTGCTCTCCATTATTCCCAGTTCTGGTTGGTCCTCTCGCGGAAGCGAGTAGAAAACGCGGCTCTCTTTTTTGATATAATATATCTTTTTGGAAATCTTCTTAGTTTTCACTCTCTCCTTCGGCCACACTCGTCGCCATCCTTTTCCAACTTATATTTAACTACCCAGCTGGGATTAATCAAATTGGCTTCTTATTAGATTCTATTGCATTGACATTTAGTTTTCCACGCAACAATCTCAGCAATCAAACTGTGAAGATGGTGGCCACTTGGTTGGGGTCAATAAAATTTTACGTAAAAAAAAGGGTTTCATGTGATCGAAGGATGGAGGGGGCTGCCGTTGAAATGGTAGCCACGACCCCATGAAGAAGTGTCACGTAATAACTTTTTGATTAAAATAATGGATATGTAACTGGCACTCACATCATGTTAACTTAGTATTTTTTGGAGTAGATTTAGTGGGGATTAGTTATTAGTCCCAATACGGAGACTAAAGGAAATAAATTAATAAAAAAAAGGTGATTTAGTAAAATTCCATTGATTTCTTTCTCTTTCCATGATATCTCTAACTACGAGCCTATTAATTAATTTATTTCTCAAATTAATTAACCTTTCACCTAATTAGTATTTAGTTGTCCAGACTTTCTGTTTATCGTTCCATGTTACCGATTTGTTCTTTCTGTTACTGATTTATTGGTTTATTAGTTTATTGGTTTATTGATTTACTGGTTTACTTATTTAATGGTTTATTAATTTACTGGTTTACTTGTTTATTGATTTAATGGTTTACTGATTTATTGATTTACTGGTTTATTGATTTATTATTTACTGGTTTATTTATTTATTAGTTTATTAGTTTATTGATTTACTGGTTTATTGGTTTACTAATTTACTAGTTTACTGATTTACTGGTTTATTGATGGGCAAGCTAGGGTTAGGAGTGGATATCAAATGTGGGTGTCGGAGGAAGAACATTAATTATCAAAATCAGAATTAGGTGTATAGATGACTTCATGGGTAGAGGGTTTACTCGGGAAGAAGACGAAAGGATAGCCGTAATTTTTTAAATTTTATTAGTAAATTCTCTATAACAAATTAAATGTTTAAATTTTAAATTCCTTAAAAATAGCAATATTTATGATAATGAAGTTGGTAATGGAACTAAAATTAAGGGAGACATTAACTACTGGTAAAAAAAAATATTATCCTTAAACAATTTACACCGTCAGATCTCAAAATTTTAAAATTAAATTCGATCCAACGATAAGATGCTAGTCCCCATATGGGGACACTGCCTCTTTAATCCCCAAAGAATCCAATTTCATATTGTTTCATAGGCTCTCACTTTTAGAGCACAAAGAGAAAAAAAAAACACTATCAATTGTATTTAGACATGACCTTAACTCTAATTAATAACTTATAACAAATTCATCACACTTACATTTAGACAACCGTCATGACGTGCAAGCATTTGTTTTCTAAGATGAAAGAAAAATACGAGTTCCTATATTATTTCCTATTACAAGCTATTTGTAGAGGTATTGGTTTCACGATACAACCTTCATCATAGCGAATAACTAATAAGTACAAATTTCTTTTGTATAAAAAATGTAATTTGTGCTTATATAAAGAATTAAAAAACTACTTATAAAAAAAGACAATCTTAATTAGAATCATCGTCTGTGTCTCGTAAATCCGAACTGGGCATGTGCCACTCTCCACTGTCTGGTAAATCCGTACTTACCACGGCACAATCAGCAAGCCCTGAAAAATCTTTAGAATGCGTGTAATATTTTTTCATAGGTGGATTTATTGGAGACTACCATATTTCTATTCCTAACAGAATTTTTTTTGTCATATTTCAAATTTTATATATATTTATAGATGTATCTCACCACTCGTTGTTGTCGAACAGTTTCGAGTTTCAAATTTAATCGATCATTGTTATGCACAAAATGCATCATCAAAAAATAATAAATGGAAACTTGTCGAGAACAACATGTATCAAAATGAAAAAAATGTTGGAAAATGGGTACGACTAGATCTCTTGATGACTTGATAGGGAACTCAATAACGAACTGTAATATGTCGTTTATCAGTGTACAAATTTTTTTTGGGGGTTAATTATTGAAATTTCCGTGATTCAAAGACCGAGGAATGAGATAAATCCTTATGAATGCATTAAATGAATAAGTTTGCAAGTGTCTCATTGGATAATTCCTTAAATTGTTTTAACCGCACCGTGTAATTAATTTACCAGCAAATGCATAGATATCATATAGTTTTAGAACTATCAATTGAGCCAATTTTTTTAAAAAATTAAAGTCTGTTAGAGGTAAAAGGGCAGCTGCCGCCTGCCTGAAACATTGAATACCTTAGGATACTAAAATGTATTTTTTCATTTAACAAACAAATATCCAATCGCGGTGAAACGAAATAAAAAAAGGGAAAATTATCCTCAGGCCCCTCGGGTTTGCGAAAATTCATGTTTTAGCTCCCCTATTTTTTTTTATTATCATTCAACCCTTGAATCTTGTCAAAAGTGTATAATTTAGCCCCTGTCCCCGGAATCCGGCGATTTCTCCGGCGAAATGGCACCTAAGATTACTAAAATACCCTTTTCCTTTAAAAAGTAAAAAAATAAATTGAAACACAATCGTAATTCGTATTGAGCTGAAATTTTTCATGAACCATCCTAAAAATATACAAGATTTACGTAAAATATTTCAGAAATTTTTGAGGTACAAAAGTATTGTTTTTATTTTCCAACGTGCCAAAATTTTGTAAAATCATGTAAAATAAAAAATTTGTTTAATTGGGCTAAAACTTGTTCCATGTGTCTTTTAGCATATTTAATGAATTTAGGAATTAAAAAGTCTGGATTCTCATGAGCCAATTTTGAAAAAGTCTGCGGATACCAAAAATATAGAGTTTTAATTTATTTTTTTACTAAAGATGGAGTCTTTAGTAAAGATGCTAAAGGACACATAGAACAAGTTTTAGGTCCTAAATTTACTAAATATGCTTAAGAACACACGGAACAAGTTTCAGGCCAATTAGACAATTTTTCTATTTTATATGATTTTACAACATTTTGGCACGTTGGAAAATAAAAAAAATACTTCTGTGTCTCCAAAATTTCTGAAAAATTTTAAGTAAATCATTTATATTTTTAGGATGCATCATGAAAAATTTCAGCTCAATACGAATTATTATTGTATTTCAATTTATTTTTTTACTTTTTAAAGGAAAATGGTATTTTAGTAATCTTAGGTGCCATTTCGCCTGAGAAATCGCCAGATTCTGGCGACAGGGGCTAAACTATACACTTTTGACAAGATTCAAGGGTTGAATGATAATAAAAAAAATAGGGGGCTAAAACACAAATTTTCGCAAACCCGAGGAGCCTGAGGATAATTTTCCCTAAAAAAATCGGACCGCTCGTTTCCATTTTCCAATAGTTCCGCGTGGGCCCCAAGAAAAGCCTCTCTCCTCTTTAGTCCCTCCCAACCTCTTTTAATCATCACGCAAATTATATAATTCCTTTCTTTCTCTCTCTAAACCTGCAGAAGAGAAAAAAAAAAAAAGAAACTCACTCGAAAACCTTCTTTCTCCCTCTAGAACCTTTTTCCCTTTTCTCTCATAATTTCACTATTTTTTTTTCGAATTCAAAAACCCTAGCTCATTAATTGAAAGAAATGGCCGATGAACCAGCGTCCCCGTCGCCGGCGCCGGCGAAGTCGTCTCCGTCGTCGGCGGCGCCGCTTGGAGCGTCGGTGATCCCGATAGTGAACAAGCTGCAGGACATATTCGTGCAGCTCGGGTCACAGTCGACGATTGAGCTTCCGCAGGTGGCGGTGGTCGGGAGCCAGTCGAGCGGTAAGAGTTCCGTCCTGGAGGCGCTCGTCGGGAGGGACTTCCTGCCACGTGGCAACGAGATATGCACCCGCCGCCCCCTCGTTCTCCAGCTCCTCCAGATCAAGCGGAAGCCCGAGGGCGACGGCGCTGACGAGGAGTGGGGCGAGTTCCTCCATCTCCCTGGCCAGCGCTTCTACAACTTCGCCGATATCCGCCGCGAGATTCAGGTCAGCTCTAACTTATTAGTTTTGGGGCTCGTGTAATGGTGATATTACTGTTTTTCCACTTGTGCTTAGGGTTTCCATATATTGATATTTTGAGTATCCATCAGGCAAAGTTGTCCCACAATTGAGGAGGAACAAGTGTTGTCGTCCTTTTTCTTGAATTTACTGTCGTCTTGGTTTTTTTTAGGGGAATGAGTTAATTGAATGATCTAGTAATGGAATAGGCAGTGTTTAGTGCTCCCTGTTGTGACAGTTGTTGTGATATCATTTCACTTGTAAAAGTTTGATGGAGTACGACCAGGGATCATATTCTCATATTAATTTTGATCCTGCTTTTATTGATTGATGACTTTGAGGTGTCTGTGTAGGCTGAGACTGCTAAAGAGGCCGGGGACAACAAAGGGGTATCGGACAAGCAGATCCGCTTGAAGATTTTTTCACCTAATGTTCTTGATATCACACTTGTGGATCTACCTGGTATTACCAAGGTTCCAGTGGGTGATCAGCCTTCAGATATCGAAGCAAGAATAAGGACCATGATTTTGTCATACATCAAAAAGCCAAGCTGCCTAATTTTAGCAGTGAGTGCAGCAAATTCAGATCTAGCCAATTCAGATGCTCTCCAGATTGCGGGAAACGCAGATCCTGATGGTATATACTCTTCGAAAAAAGGTTCTTGTGAATGGATTTATTTTGTTATTTTAGCTAATGTGTTGGATTCCATCTGCAGGTCATAGAACCATTGGAGTCATCACAAAGGTGAATTTAATACTTGATATCTTTTGCTAAATGGGTAAACATTTTCAGGAATTTTATCATGCTTACATGTTTTTGTTGTTTTCAGCTAGACATCATGGACAGAGGTACAGATGCTCGTAATCTGTTACTTGGGAAGGTTATCCATCTTAAACTTGGCTATGTTGGGGTTGTGAACCGTAGTCAAGAGGTAATAAAATGGACAACCAATATAGTCATTGTTTGTATATTCTTAACATTTTTCTTCTGGTGCATGATGAGTATAGGTTAACTTCATGCATTCTTCCTTAAGTTATTTGCTATTTTTTGTGTGTGGATGTTGTATACGCATTTATATTACCACCTATTTGGCCTGTGTGTCAGCAGTGCTGTGATCTTATACATCATTATTTGTTACATGGGGATTTTCCCATTATACATAAGATCCAATCTATCTGGATTCTGAATAACTGTTACAAGTTTCTCCGTCTAGTTGGTAATTTGGTTTTCCTGGACTTTCAACACAGGATATCATGTTCAATCGAAGCATCAAAGATGCATTGGTTGCAGAGGAGAAGTTCTTTCGCAGTCATCCAGTATGATAACGAATCCCTCAGTTTCTGATATCACCTGATATAACCTTTGCTGAGAGTGTACTGCTAACTGTTTTTTTAATGATAATCTTGTAATAGGTTTATAATGGTCTGGCTGATCGCTGTGGTGTTCCTCAGTTAGCCAAGAAGTTAAACCAGGTAGAATGCTTTGCGTTTGAATTCTTAAATTCTTGTTGAGAGTATGACTATTATCAGAAACCAAATTTATACTGTTGTAGGTATCCCCATACCTTTGTATTTTCTGTATCTTTCCTGGTGCTGCTGCCATGATGTTGGCAGGGATCTTGCATTTCTTTTGACTGACTTTCTAAGATTTCTGATTCTGCCGATTACTGGATTAGCTTAAAAACAGTTTTAACTTGTATTCTGCTTTCCAGATTCTGGTGCAGCATATCAAAGCTCTACTTCCAGGCTTGAAGTCGCGCATCAGCACGGCCCTGGTTTCTGTTGCAAAAGAAGTTGCTAGCTACGGTGAAATCACAGAATCAAAGGTATGTATTGCTTTAATTCTTCGGTATCTTTGTTGAAACCTTTCTCGCATCTATTTCTTCATGAACTTAGTTTTCTTCAATGCTTGACTAGCAATGATATGAAAATAGAGTTGGGATTAATTATTTTGTCATTTTGATTGACATTTTTTTAGGCGAAAACAGTACGTTGTATTCCATGCTCTCAGAGTGTCCTAATTTTGTATGTTTAAGTTTAATATTCTGAGAGGGTTAGGGCCTCGTAAGTATGACTTGTCTAGTTGTTTTATTAGGCTGGGAAAGGAGCTCTTCTGTTGAACATATTGTCCAAGTATTGTGAAGGTAAAATTGCAATTCCTCCAATTTGTTCTTGAAGTGTATAGTTCTGTGTCTTTTATTTTCTTTGAACGTTTTTATACAGTTTGCTATTTGTTTTTTCATTTTGCAAATAGCTTTTTCTTCCATGGTCGAGGGAAAGAATGAAGAGATGTCAACTGCTGAGCTTTCTGGTGGTGCACGAATTCATTACATTTTTCAATCAATTTTTGTCAAGAGCTTGGAGGTAGGCATATTCAAGCCTCATTTAGATCTGTCTTATCATTCATATAGATGTTTAGGTTTTTCTTATATGATATATTCTCTGAACTTTTGTGCTCTTCAAAGATATTACTCAGGTCGGTTGTTTTAATTCTTATTCCATTGGCGCAGGAAAGATTTTTCTGCTTCTTTGCATGAGATTAATTTGAGATATCATTGACATATTTTTTTTGGGAAATTAGTGTTATGTTTCTTGTTCGGTATTGTTTTGTGGTAACATGCTATTATATAGGTAGGTTTTAGTTCTGTACATTCGTAAGCTGCCAGGGGATCTTTTGGATCCCAAGCCCTAAACCTTCTTTTTAGCTTCAGTGATGATTCTTTTTTACTTCGTGGTCCTTAAATTGATGGCATATTATGGCCAAAAGGACGTTGGTGCTCTTGTTTTTAGATTGTTTTCTTCTTTTGAATGCGCAATCCATCGTTGGAAGTTATTTGCAGTTATATTATGATGGATATAGAAGAGAGGGCAGTCTATGATTCTATGCTGATTGACTATGGGCCACATTCAAACCTATAATTTATCAGATACGTAGTTGTTTTAGCTACTGTCAAACTTTATCTGATTATGTACTTAACTTGATTTGATCTCCTATCCAGGAGGTTGATCCTTGTGAGAACTTGACTGATGATGACATTCGCACAGCCATTCAAAATGCTACGGGTCCAAAATCTGCTTTATTTGTGCCCGAGGTACTTTTATTTGATATGATTAGCTCTTGTTAGATTTTGTTCTTTCTTTTAACTAGATTCTGACAGTTTGCTGTGGTGTTAATTTGGAGGTCCCTTTTGATGTCCTTGTGAGAAGACAAATAGCCCGTCTACTTGATCCAAGTCAACAGTGTGCAAGATTTATATACGATGAGTTAGTGAAGGTTAGACTTTGTTATCTCTATTCTCCTTAGACATGTCTGTTTGTGCAGTAACATATTTTCTCTCTTCAGATTAGCCATCGATGTTTGGTAAACGAACTACAGCGATTTCCTGCTCTGAGAAAGTCCATGGATGGTGTCATCAGTGACTTCTTGAGAGATGGTCTTGTGCCGGCAGAGACAATGATTGCCCACATTATTGGAATGGAGGTATGCTGAGAGTAAGATTCTGAGATCTTCTTTTGTGGCTCTGAATTTTATGTCTGAATCCCAAATAGAAAAAAAGAGAGGATGAACTCTTCTTGCAAGTAAGTTGAGAAATAAGACTGAAGTTTTAATTCTTAAGCTAAGTACTTTGTCTGAGGTTCTTCTTAGGCTCAATTATTTTATGGTGCTGTGCATCTTCTTTTTCTATTAAAATATCTAGGGGCCTTGAGAAAATTTGCTGATGGTTACTTTGTCGTTTTCTCACCGTATTGACATCGTATAGCATTGTCTTGTTGTTGTGTGATTGTGGATGTAGATACTGGTATAATTTGATCAACTTGGCTTCCAAATATAGACAGGTTCAGATGGAATTTTCCACTCCTTTTTTGTTAACATG
Organism: Hypericum perforatum; assembly: GCA_012979155.1. NCBI lineage: Eukaryota > Viridiplantae > Streptophyta > Magnoliopsida > Malpighiales > Hypericaceae > Hypericum > Hypericum perforatum. Next base: position 26,369 of record SOPF01028998.1, on the reverse strand, counting down.
TGTCCTGTTATACAAATCCTTATAGTGGTAAATCAGGATCAATTGAATTTCTTGAAGTGATTGTTGGGGCTAATGCTTTATTTTCCTAACCTAGTCAAAAGCTTTAATATACATATTCAAGTTGGTATAGTTGGGCTCATGAGAAATGTTATGGTTACCGGGCTGTTTTGTAGATGGACTATTTGAACACTTCCCATCCGAATTTTATTGGTGGGAGCAAGGCTGTGGAGATTGCACTGCAGCAGATGAGATCTTCTAGGTTACCCATTCCAATTGCTCGGCAAAAGGTGGCTTTATGAAGCATGCTTTTAGAATGTGTTCTTTCAGTATTTGTTTTCAGTTACTTGCCTTATGCTTTCCTGATTTACTCTTTCTCACCATGTTGTGAAGGATGGTGTAGAAAATGACAAGATACAATCATCATCTGATAAGACTGTGAAGTCTCGGGCTATTACTGCTAGACAAGTAAATGGAATATCACCTGACCAGGCATGGAAAATACCTACAGTTCTTTTCTTTTTGGGCTGAATAGTATCTGGGATGCTATGTGGTATGTCTTTATTTGAGTTGTTATTGCTCACTATATTACACATTTATATGTTTGCTATACAGGGAGTACGAAGCGTAACTGATGGTGAAAGGTTGACATCTGGTAACATGGCAACTCTGTCCCTCAACTTTCACATGGCCATGCATCACTAACACATACTTTCTTACAAGTACTTCTGGAATAGTGTGTATTCTACCCTACTGATGACCCCTCTTTTATCAGGGAACACAGTTGGTTCGTCATGGGGTATTCCATCTTTATTTGGCGGTGTTGATAACTCTCGTACAGCTGCTAAAGAAAATGTGGCAAGCAAATTTCAGACGGAAGTTGCACATAATGTGGAAGCACTGGACCATAGTTTTTCGATGATACATTTAAGAGAGGTAGAACATGAAAGCTTTTGACTATGGTTTCTCTTCGAGTGTATACCACACGTACATTTCTTTGTTTTATTTCTTGTTGTGTAGTTGGTCTAACAAACGCACCATTGTTTCTGTCTTAGCCACCATCTGTCTTGAGGCCGTCAGAAAATCACTCGGAGCAGGAGACTATCGAAATTGCCGTTACTAAATTGCTTTTGAAATCATACTATGACATTGTTAGGAAGAACGTGGAGGACTTGGTACCCAAAGCTATCATGCATTTTCTGGTAAGCAACAGTGCCCCAATCAACATCTCTAAGTTTTCTGTTTCAATTTGTGGCCACATGTCATTCACTAAGGTGATGCACTAACAAAGCTAGGAAACCCTCTGAACACTGAAATTATGGCCCTTTCCTTAAAATTTGTGGGCTTAACAAGTGTTCTTTTTCATTTATAGTATTCTTTCTGACATCATCTGATAATTTCTTCAAATTAGTTCCTGCCTCCATGTTGGTCTTTGTGCTTACGACTCCAGTAGACATTTAACATTGAATGCTCTGGTTCTTTGTGATGGATATAAGTACTTGCATTTATCTTGAGTTAGAGACTTCTGATTCACGGATCCTGGTACATAATAATTGTCAGCGATCCAAAATACCACAACCATTCTGGTGCAAATCCAAAGATTAGTGTAAGTTGCATGCATCTGAATAACATTATTGATATGACTCACAGATCCTTCTATTTGAAAGCTGCAAGTGATCAAAGTTTAAGGCAATTAGATTTGTTGAGGAATTATTTTTGTGTACTATGTGAAAAGGTTATTGATTCTTAGGCTCGATGTTGCGTGGTATGGTTCATACCCAGGTTAGTCAGACTAAAATGCCCTGCATGCCGCTGGGAAGGTCATTGTTACCAAATATTTCGAACAATGTATTGAATGCAAATTAAAGAGAACAATGCGTGCATTTCCCACAGGGTGAACAGTATTGATACATGAATGTATCTCACTATTGAAGTTGACCCACAGCCCACAGGGTCATTATGGCTTAATATAATTTTTCTTGATATATTTTTTCTTGCCCTTTTTGTAGGTGAACCACACAAAACGTGAGTTGCATAATGTATTCATCACGAATCTTTACAGGTGACTTGAGCTCATGGAGTTTCTGATTTTTAAGCAAGAATTGTGGAACATTATGTTGAGTGCGATTTCTCTTTTTCTGTTATGCAAAAAAGGGATGATATGTTTGACGAGATGTTAAAGGAACCAGACGATGTAGCATCAAAGAGAAAACAAACACGTGACACTTTGAGACTTCTACAGCAGGCATTCAAGGTGCGGATTTTCAGTTTGAAGTCAAATAAGTATTGAACTCTGTAGACTTAAACAGCATCTGAGAATTTTGATTATTTAAAATACTTTTTCAGAGTTTTGTGTGCTGCTTAATTTAACTAATGAAATCCATCACCAGAGTCTTGGCTTTATTATTTAACTGGTTGTATTTCGTTGAGAAGTTGAGTTTATCATTGGTTTCAGTTATGCTGGTGCGCTGTTATCATTTCGCTGCTGCTCTCAACTCTCTTACATAATGACACATACCTGAAGTTGATCGATTATTTTTGTGGTATGATACTGTCATTTCATAACCTTTTGTCAGACATTGGATGAATTACCTTTGGAAGCTGAATCCGTAGAAAGAGGATACAGTATGGCTGCCGATCCAATGGGATTGCCAAGAATCCGTGGGCTGCCTACATCGTCAATGTATGCTGCAAGCAGTTCCAGTGATACTTATTCGGTTTCTCCTAGTCGCACGAGATCTAGGAAGTCTTCTCATTCGGGTGAGCAGAATTCACACTTCTTTGGCAATGCTGATTCTAATGGAGGTGGACACTCTTATGTGTCTAGCCTGTATCCACCAATTGATGCGTAGGAGTGTTCATCATATTGTTGCTTTGTCACTCGTTCGGTAAGATTCTTGGTATGGAATTTGATCTTGATGCTAGAAGCTGCAGTGTTGCATTCCTCGCCTGCCGGATCCAACGTTTTTGTTACCTGCCATAGGATAGGCTTATAATTCCATTTTTTCGCAAGACCAGTATAATGGAGCCCAGATGGTCCACTGTTTCTCTGTCAGGGCGACATATATAAACACCGTTTCCCAAGCAATAAATCTTCATATACCAAGGATATGGCTACGCTTTTTAGCCAAATTTACTGTCATCAGCTTCTGTAATCATAGTAGAATATGATGTGTTGGTAGTTTCATTACAGTAGCAATGCGTTCCAATCCTTCGCAGCATTGTTTTATGATCGTGGATTTTTCGAGATTGCTCTTGGATTTGGCTTGGTAGCTCCTGTAACTTGCATGTGGTTGTGAGAATGTGAGTGTTATTTAGTCATTTATTTATTTGTTCTTGTTTCTTATTGCACCCTTTGCGAGGATGCATTCTTCTGGGAGTTTTGTCTACGATTGTGGTTTTGAGTTCTTTTCTTGTGGGGTTGCGTCCGGTAATTATGATTCGGAAGTGGAGGTCGACTGGTGTTCGTTGTTGTCAGTGCCAAAATCTCATTCTCACAAGATCTGGGTGAGAGTTTTATTGAGGCCGTCCATCCATTGCAACCTTGAACAAGGAGACCCTCTTAGAATACTAGTTTAAGTCATCAGGGCAAGATGTTGCCTGATTCTTTTGGTAAGAGCTTGGATTATAAATGCCACTCATAATCAAAATTTTCAGCAAACAAAGATCAATTCATGGTTAGTAACTGAATAGCACTTAAGAGGTTTGAGTAATGTTAACAGGTTTAAAGTTCAAAACACAAAAGTGATAAAAGAAATCATTGAGATAGTAGTCGCCCCTAAATATGACCCGTACGTAAATTATTGAAGTTCACAAAAAAGTGCACAAGGACAACTTGACTGCATACCTAAAAAACGAAGTCGCATATGCATCATACAGCTTCGCAACATCTTTTCATGCTAAGATGATTAGGAGTACAAATGGAGAAATTAGAGAGAATCGAGGACGATGTGAAAACGGACCGAAATAAGATAACTGTTTCTATTGTTTAGAGCAACCATGATCATGACCATTAACAGCCCGCAAGAGTACTTTTCCATCTACTAGCTAGTTAACTAACCAACTAAATGTAACTCACTACCTAACCGATTAACGGGCAGGTTGTCTTCCGAAAACGGATTAGCGATTTCAGCGGCAGGAGGAGAAAAGTTAGAAGCTGAATTCCCTGCTCCAGCTCCAGATTTTCCAACTGAATTTCCTTTGACCTGAAATGCGGCATGGAATCTACAATATATTGGAAGTGTGTTCCTGCAGCAAACTCAAATCACAAAATAAGCAGACAGAACAGAAAGAAAAGCTCAACTTCTTAGACGCCCTTTGTGTAACACAAAGCTCAAATTATGAGTATTGAGGACTATTTGCAGATTGGCAAACGCACCAACCCCGGGCTGCAACAAGAAATATATAGGAGCTGTTTTAAACGACATTTTAAGAGATATCAGGATTGAAAAGAAAATATTGAGAGAACCATCATTAAATATGACTTGATGGAAATTTAATTTTTCACTCTGGATGTTAGAATTTTTATAGAGGTCATGTCTACACAACGAGTCAGGTCATGAACTTTACAATGAATTGGTAGTTAAAAAAAAATGCATGAGGGCAAACCTGTCTGCATTCATATAGAAAAAAGTCGCATATTCTTAATATAAATAGCACACTCTCATGTTTAACTCCACCTACTAAGACAGTGGAGCCTGTAAATGAAGAAGAACTAAGATAAAGATGACTAGAAACCATTGTTACGAGGAACGAAGGCTAACACCGGATTCCATCTCGTCAAATGAGAACGCTTGGAGGAGCCGTTCGTTCAGTGCCAGAAGTCGACCAGAGCCACGACACCTGACCATGGTGAGGAGGACATGTAACGGTTGAAAGAGTTGGAAGAGAGAAAGAAGATTGAGATACGAGAGAATTCAAAGAGAGAAAAGAATTGGATTGACCAAAATGTTCTTGAATGATTAGTTTATAGGACTACATGTATTTATTGGCAATTTTACAATCTTCCCACCAAAACTAACGTCCCTAACTGCCTCTTAACAACTTTTCCTCTTTTCTTGCCTGATGATGTGTCGCTGCCTTTCTTACCAGTCACTCCCGCTATGCCACCTGGATAAGTTGCCAACTGGGCTTCACGCGTGCCTCCTCTTGGATGATCGATGGTCTGGTAAGTTGAACAACAGTTGTTTGATATAAAACTCGTGACAAATTCCCTTCTTTTAAAATATCCTTGTTCTCAAAGATGGCTACAAACGCCAGATTCAAGTTCTGTAGAAATGGAAACTGAGTTCGTAGAGAATGGTAGTCTTCCCAATTTGATTCTTCCTCATCCAAATTGGTCCATCGAACTAAAACTTGTACAATAATTTGATTATTTCTCTTAACAAATCTCCTTCCAATTATTGCTTCACATTCCAACTTCAACTGATCATCTGCAATCGTTAATGGTGGAGTACTTGACCACGTCTAGACAACCCTGATCAACCCTCTTCTTCTATAGGGAAACATGAAATACAGGATGAATTATTTGACACGATGATGGCAACTGCAATTTATAAGCAACTTCACCAAATCTTCAATTACTGGGAATGGTTCAAAATACTTTGCATCCAACTTCACATTCTTCCTCATTGCCAAAGACACAAGTTTATAAGGTTGTAATTTCAAAGATATCAAGTCTCTCACCTCCAACTTATGTTTGGTCCTCTTCTTATGCACAAAATATTTCATTCGAGGTTGTCCCAACTGTAAATTCTCCTTCAGCTACCTTACTATTTGTACCCTGTTGAGTCACAAAGTCTGCAACCACTATAACTAACGGTTGCTCCCCTTGAAGGCCTGGTATCAATGGTGGTACAAAACCATATAAGGTTTCAAATGGTGAACACTTACAAGCTGAATGATAATAAGAAGTGTAAATTACCCTCAAGTCCCTAACTTATAGTCATTTTTGTGATAGGATCCCTAGCTTATCAGAATTTGATCTAAGATCCCTAATTTATAATGAAATATTAGTCAGAGGTCTCTGAATGATGTCAGCAATTATTTTTTTAATTTTTTGTCATTAAAATGACCATCATACCCTAATTAAAACATTACTGACAAACATTAAACCCAGAAGAACAACAACGAACACCAAACAAAAACCCAAATTGAAGACATGGTCGAAGTCAGAGGAGCGGTTCCAGAAGCCTAAGATCGACTCCCTCGGATCTCCGCCTCCGAACAATATCAACTCCCTTGGATCTCCGACACCCAAGATCTGGATCAACATCGACACCAATATCGATGCCCAAGCTCTCATCAATATTGATGTCCAACCTCTGGATCTCCGACGAGGGAGTCGATGCAGCCTAGAACACAGTTCATTATCTCCCAAGGCGATGCTTTTATCTTCGAGAATAGATCTCTGACTAGACTCAGAGCCCAAAGGAACCACCCCAACGTAGAGGAGTACACTTGGGGGCGGGGAGGACATTCGATAGGTGGTGGCAGCGAGGAAGTCTCAGTCACTTACGTCATTGTCGAACATCAAGCTGGCAGATCTGGTCGCCAAGACGACGAAGAAATCCAAGGCGCTTGTCACCGAGGCCTCTAAGAAGGTCGACCAGCTTAAAGCTACCGCCATCAAGTAGGCCGACTAGATCAAGTCCCTCCTCATCTCTGTCTCCGAAGCTGTTCCCGATGAGTCGGAGCTCCAGAGGTTATTGTAACTGCTAGTGAAGGGACTCACCTCTGCTACCTTAGTAGTTATTGTAACTGATAGTGTTGGTTTTATTGGATCTGTGTGATTGACTGATTGTAGTTTGTTTTGGTTGCGAGTAGATGAAGCAGTGTCAGAAGTACGACTTTCTGGGTTTAGGGAGATGACCATTTTGGGTTTTCTAATCAACAAATTTTGGTTGATTTTTAGATGGTACTTTGGGATGACGATTAAGAGACCTAGGGTTCATTGTATACTTGTTTGTTGAATCAGATTTACTCTTTTTTTTAATTTTCTACATATAATATTCTTGGTGTTGGTTAAAGATGAAGAAGAAGGAGAAGAAGATGATTCGGGAAAGAAGATGATTTGTTTTTTATTTTATTATTGAAGGGTATTTTGGTTAATTTAATGACAAAAAAAAGTTGTTGACATCATCCTCAGTCATATTAGGGACACAAGACCAAAATTAATTCAAAAAGTAAGGACCTTACATCTAATTCAAATTATCCAGGGACCCTACTACAAAAATAACTATAAGTTAGGGACCTGAGGGTAATTTACCCTAATAAGAATTATACAAAAACTCAGCAATAAACAACCACTTCTCCCAATTGTTAGACTTGAGATTTCACGAATAACTTTCTAAGCACTGATTCAACCTCTCTGTTTGCCCATCTTATTGTTGATGATAATCATTACTTAAGTGTAACTTGACTCCCCATTTCATAAAAAAGGTTTGCCATACTTGACTTTATAAAGATTCGATCGCGATCTGAGACTACATTCTTAGATAATCTATGCAACTTACACATAAGAGTCAAAATGCATAACCAAAATGGCATCCTTGCCTCCCGATCTTGGTAACCTTTTAACAAAGTCTAAAGTTGTACTCTTCCATGCCCCCAAAGGAATCTTGAGTGACTACAGTAACCCAAGATAAGAGATGTGCTCAGACATATACCTTTGGCAAGTGTCACACTCCTGAACCCATTTCTTCATATCAACCTTCATTCCTGAAAGTGCTTCTTGAATCGCTTATAATTTACCAAAGCACTAGAGTGACCCCCTCTGGAGAGTTGTACAACTCATTAAAGATCTTACTATGAAGAGAGCCTTTCTTACCAATAACCACTTTCTACTTCTACTTGAGAAAACCTTGGTGGAAAGAATAGTGAGGTAAGCTATCAAGTGCTACTAGCAAGGATTTCACAATCTATTGCACCTCTTCATCATCCTTGTAGCTTGCTTCAACCTAAGATATCCTGTTAGAACACTTAATTGAGAGAATTGGTTTAACTTGTATTCATAGGATTACAATTGGATAATATATGGAACTAAACAAATGGTTAATGACAGCATATATGGAAAAAATCAACAAAATCAACTATATAAGGAAAATACAACAGGAATTGCAGTGATCCGGGTAGCCAACTTAGGAAGAGCTAATTTTGTGATCTTGTAGAGACAACGACTCATTCCTTAAGTTAGTAGAAACCTCATATGGCAAGGATCATGGATCACTAGCTGACTGATCTATATCGTACAAAGGGCAAGAATAATCAAGCCCAAGATTCGTGCAATGGTCAGCTATAGATTTCAGACTAATTAAGTGTAACAACCCAATTTGCACAATCTGAATCTTCATATACAAATTGGGTCTTCAATGTCTGATCCGTCTATCCTTGTAGGTCCTCAATTGCTCGTTCTAACACTCCCCCTCAACTTGGAGTGTGTATATTCCCAGCTTGTCAAGGATGTAGTTAAATCATTGAGTTTGAAGTGGTTTGGTAAAGACCCTTACCTGGGCATGATTTTAGGTATTTGAGGACTCGTTCGGCCATTTGAACATGATTGACGCATGGGCTGTGCATAGCTTGACTTAATAGGCCCACAACAAATGAGATGTCTGGTCTCATCATTGTTAAATAAATCAATTTTCCTATAAGTCTTTGAAATGAAGCAATGTTAGGTTTACAATCACCATCAATTAAAGAGAATTTTGATCCGTATTCAACTGGAACCGAAGAGGGCTTGCAATCCAAGTTCTTAGTCTCCTTGAGGAGATCTAATACATATTTCCTTTGGCTTAGGAACATTCCTTTGTGCGATTGTGCAATTTTAATGCCAAGAAAATATTTGATCTTACCCAGATCTTTGATATCAAATCTGTCCCTTAGGGAACTTTTAAGCTTTGCGATCTCATATGCAACATCACCTATAATTAAGATATCTTTAACATAAATTAGAACCAGAGTTTTATACTGATTGTGATCCTTAACAAAAGTAGAGTAATCATTGATACATCGTCTATAACCAATTTTCATAAGCTCTTTGTTGAGTTTCTGGTACCACGCACGTGGGGACTATTTTAGTCCATAAATTGCTTTTTGTAGCTTGCAAACCAAACTAGATTTCTACAATTGGTGTCCAGGGGCAAGTTCATACAGATTTCTTCCTCGAGCTTGCCTTGTAAGAAGGCATTTTTGACATCCATTTGGTAAACCGGTCAATTATGATTTACAACAATTGAAAGAAAAATTCTAATCGTGTTCATCTTTGTGACATAAGCAAAGGTTTCATTGTAATATAGGCCATGAATTTGAGTGAATTCACAAGCCACAAGTCTAGCTTTGTGTTGCTCTAGTGTACCATAATTATTGTACTTATTTTTAAAAATCCATTTACAATCAACTGTGTTATTACCCTCTGACAATTTTACGATTTTCCAGGTCTGATTTTTATCCAAGGCAAGTAATTCTTCTACCATGGATTTTTCTAGACTGGTTGTGTTTTTGCTTGATCATAATTGATTGGTTCTTAGTTCGCATCAAGGACATTTAAAAAATACTTATATTTTAGAGAAACTGAATTGTATGCGATACACTTTTTTATGGGATATAAGGAGGCTTTATAAGTTTTGAAATCATTAAACAGAGAAGGAGGCTTAAATTCTCTCCTTGATCTTCTTGGTCCCTCTGATTATGCGATTGTAGAGCTTGGTTCCTCAATTGATTGTTCCAGATTTGTTGAGCTTTTAGTTTTGTCATTGATGTTAGATCCTGCATTTGATTGAAATTGGAATTGGAATTCTTGGATCTTATTATACCTTTGATCTGAATTGACAATTTTCCGTGACTGATTAGAGGAAGATCTTCATACAATTGCCTTTCTTGTTGCTAGAATTGAGTTTTCTCTTGATTGATCGAGACTTCGCCTGTGGCGTGTCTCAAATTTTTGGGATTTCTAGCTGCAATTTGAACATTTTTGTTTCAATTGTATTGCGCTCCCCCTGAAGATCTTTATCCTTATTGGTCTGTTCATTCAATTTGTTAGTATAATAGGGTAAATCTTCACAAAAATGTACATCCCTCGATACCAATTTTTTCTTTTTCTCTAGATCTTAGTACTTGAATCCCTTCGAGATGGTTGAGTAGCCTAGGAATAGACACTTGATGGACTTCTTATTGTGCTTGTCTCTCTTCTGTGCTGGAATTAGAACATAGCATGTGCACCCAAAGGTTTTCAGAAAAGACAAATTACACTTGGTTTTTTGTAGTACCTCGTAGGGTGTTTTTGATTTTAGGACTTTGCTTGGAATTCTATTGATTATAAAACAAGTAGTGAGAATATGGCAATTTTTTCTTTCGGCGACACTATTCTGTCGTGGTGTGTATATGTATGAAGTTTGGTGAATAATCCTTTGATCTTTTAAACTACTTGTGAAATTCTTAAAATACTCAGTTTCATTGTCAGTACGGAAGATCTAAGTACTAGAATTGAACTTTTTTTCATTACCAATTTTGAAATTCCTTGAAAACTTTGAACACTTCGGTTCTAGCTTTTAACAGATAAATCCAAGTTGCTCTTGAGAAATGGCCAATAAATGTAACAAAATACTTAAAACTATCGTATGAATGATAAGACAAAGTCCAAAAGTCAGAGTGAATCAGTTCAAATGATTTATTATATTCAGTAGTAGATAATTGAAAACCAGGCGTGCATTGTTTAAAAAATATGCAGCTTTCACAATCAACAACAAAATACTTACAACCTGGTTTGATTATTGTAAAAACATTATCTGATGGGTGACTGAGCCTATACTACTATAAACTAGATTCTTTATTAGGTGTGGTTGTGCATATCAGGGCCGCAAGTGAGTTTTCTAAAATATAGAGGCCATTCTTCAATCTTCCCTTTCAATCTTCCCTTACCAATCACTGTTAGTGAGCTTGAATCATGAAACACAACTTGATTAGCTTAAAAAATAACTTTACAATTTGATTGTTTAGAGAGTTTGCTCAAAGAGATTAGATTAGCAGAGAAATTGGGTAAATATAGAGAGTTAATTCTAATATTGAATAAAATTAATGACCCTTTCCCTTTAACTGGTATATTCTTACCATTTGCAATGGCTACTACTTCATGATTGTTATTAAGGTGCAAATTAGTAAGCAAAGTACGATTATGGGTCATATAATTATTTGCACCAGAGTCTATAATCCAATCATTGTCTGTTTTCAAATATCCAGAGTAATTACCCATACCTATGAAGGCTTGAGTCGAGTGTGCAACGAGATTTTGATTTGCCTCTGGTTCCACAGTTGGTTTTGCTTCAGGATTATTGTGGAGCTATTATAGCAATTGCTATGTATGTTGTAATTGCTGAGCAATCCTCTCCATGGTATTTTCTTGCTGCGAATTGGTCAAATTGGTTACCAGATTTGCCAAGTTTGTGTTCGCACTATCGTATTGAGGTCTTAGATAAGGGTAAAGGAACCAACATTTGTCTCGAGTATGCCCTGATTTTTTGCACTGTTCACACACAATCTGGCTTTTGTTGCTAAGATTTCAATAGTTCGCTCGTCCTCTTGTAGAGGCTCAGCCATTGTATCCTCCCCTCGATCCGAAATAGAATGCACTTCTTTCTCCTTCTATTTAGTCTTTGTTGACGATAGTGATGTTCTTTCGGGTTTCTTCTTACTACAATTTAGCACCTGTACTACCCAAAGAGGGGAGCTCATTGCTCATCAAGATTTGACTCTGAGCTGACTCAAATTCAGGCCTCAATCCGGACAAAAGTTGAAAAATTCTATTTTGCTCAGCTTACTTTTGTAAGGTAGCTAAATCAGATGTTGGAGGCCTATACATGCTAAGTTCATCCCAAAGACTTTTTAGGGACCCTAAATATTTAGTGATCAACTTATCTCCTTGCTTAACTTCAGACAATTTTCTCTTTAATTCAAATACTCTATACTGGTTATTTTGTTATCCACATAATTCCTTAAGATCATCCGACAATTGTTTGGAACTATAGGAGAATGAAGCTTGTAAACTTTTGCATCTAAAAAATTATGAATCCAAGTGCTTACCAATTAGTCATTCGCTTGCCAAATTTTGATTTCTTGACTCGTTGGTTCTGGGGATGTTAATTTTCCATTGATGTAGCCTAGCATGCCTTTGATATTGAGGGAATAAGATGTGGCACGGGCCTATGATAGGTAATTGAGACCATTTAGTGGTGCGGGTGTGAGTTTGAGATTTATATTATAGTCAATATTGGCTGTATTGATTCTTTTGGTGCCATTGGCAATGAGATTGAGTGATTGAGTAAGGAGATTGTATGTCTCTGATGTAAGATTGGGAATTGGATTGCTAACGGGATTGGGCGTAGGGTTAATCATGTTTGGATTTTAATTAAACCGCTCTAATACTATGTTAGAATACTTAATTGGGAGAATTGGTTCAATTTGCATTCATAGGATTATAATTGTACAAGATATAGAACTAAACTAACAACTGATTAGAGCATATATGGAAAGAATAAAAAATCAACAATACAAGGAAACTACAACAGGAATTGTAGTGATCCGGGTAGCCAACTTGGGAGGAGCTAATCTTGTGATCTTGTAGAGATAATGGCTCATTCCTTAAGTTAGTAGAAACCTCATATGGCCAGGATCATAGATCACCAACTGGCTGATCCGTATCATACAAAGGTTAAGAATAATTGAGCCCAAGATTCGTGAAATGATCAACTGTAGATTCCGGGCTGATCATGTGTAATGACCCAATTTGCATAATTCGAATCTTCACATATAGCTAGGTCTTCAATGGCTGATCTGTGTATCCTTGCAGGTCCTCAATTACTTATTCCAACATATCCATTCAAAAACTACAATTAAAATTGTAGAAGTCTCATTTCTATAAACTACTCGTGAAAGAGCAATGTTGTTATCAACTCTCTTTTGATATTCAGTCATAAAGTCCAAGCCCATCAATCCTGATACACTATTCTTCTACAAATTAATATACACTTTCTGATTCAAGAGGTATTTTAAACTCTGGTGATCAGTACATATCACAAAAGTTATATCCTCCAAGTAATGTTTCTACTTATTGATAGCCAACAAAATAGGGAGCAACTTCTTATAAAGTGATAAACTTGCATTTCTAGAACCTACATTTGATTAAGATAAGCTATAAGTCTTCTTGTCTAAGATAAAATTGCTCCAACCCCATAATCAGAAATTTGTCTTCAATGTGAATCCTAAAGAAAAATCAGGATAAGCTAAAATAGGTGCAAACATCATTAACTACTTTAAAGCTTTTTGCACTCCATTTGAACCCATCTTTCTTCAAAAGAGAAAATATGGGATGAGCTACTATAACATGCCTATGATAAATTTGTAATAATAATCAGTCAACCCCAAAAAACTGCACATATTCTTCACAAAACTAGGCACTGGCCACTCTTTCATTGCATCTATCTTTTTAGGATATGTACTCACTTTTTCCCTGGAAATGACATTCCCTAAATAATCTACTATTCAGTTTAGACAATCTAAAAAAGAAACTATCATACCACAACAATTGTAACACCTTTTCTAGATGACTTAAATGGTTGTTTTTATCTCTACCATAGAACAAAATATCATAAAAAAACATTAGAACAAACTTACAAAAATAAGGACATATATTTTGTTCATAATGACCTGATATATTATAGGAGCAGCAGTTAAGCCAAAAAGCATCATCTTGAACTTATAGTATTCACAGTGAGTTCTAAAAGTTATTTATACACATCCTCCTTTATTTTGATATTGTGATATCTTGTCCTCAAATGCAACTTAGAAAGTACTATTGTCCCCTGTAATTTATCTAAGAGATCATTAATGATAGGTATGGAGTACTTATTCCTAATGGTACAGTTATTAAGCTTTCTATAATCTACACAGGTTTTCATGTATCATACTTTTTCTTTGTTAGAAGGATATTGAAAGTAAAGGGACTCTTAGTGTTCTGAATAAAACCTGACTTCATTAATACAATAACTTGTTTCTCAATCTCCTCTTTCTGGAAGCGAGGGTACCTATAAGGTCTATTAGATACTAGAAGTGATCTAGTTAGTAAAGAAATTCTGTGATCACACCCTCTTTGGGGAGGCAATATGGTGTGATCTTGGAATAAACTTTGATGCTTTCATAATAAATAATACAATAACAACTGGTACTAAACTCTAAAATCCTTGCCAAGCTTCTCTTTAAACTCTAACACTACAACTTTCTCTTCTGTAGTTGAAGTCAATAACAGTAGTTCCTACACTTCCTTTCTCTGTAAATCTTGATTCAAGGTCACAACAGGCATAACACTTAACTCTGTCAGTCCATTAGGTATGTTACTTCTTTAGCTTTTCAAAATAATCTCTCAGCCCTAATTACGTATGATTTCCTTAGCCTTCACAAAATAAAACAATATTGGTTAAACCTTGCATCCATTTTGTTCCCTCAAAACCAGCTCATAGGTTCCAAGTTCAAGAGCCTTAAAGTCAAACTTGAAAGTACTGATACTCATCTCCCAAATAACTCCTAGTCACATTGTTTTGTAAGAAACTCTTAATCTATTAGCCAAAGAGGTCACTTTTTCTATTGTATCCACCACTTCCAAGTATAGTTTCTCAACTAACTTAGAATTCACAAATGGGGTAGTACTTCTTGTGTCTAACAAGATCAAGATTATGCAATTCTTAGTTCCGCCCTTTAATTTGTGAACACCACTACCCGTACTTCTATTGATTGAGTGCATGGACAACTCTAACTAATGACCAGCTTCCTTATCCTCCCATGGTTATAATGGAGTGGTTCATTTTCCTCAACCTTAGTCTCTTCCAATGTGTGTAAGGTTTTACGATAACTTTTACACTCTCTACCATGGCTAAGAATCTAATGAACCCCACACATATAATAATTTGGGTCCTTCTACTTCATACCCTAAATATTTGATAAATTGTCTGTACCAATTTTTGTCCCCGTATTCATACCCAAACTGTTTGATGCTTGACCATCTATCATAGCCACCAACATTAAACCTTCCTGGGGTACTCGAATTACCTAGGACCTTTGAGTTATCTTCTCAGTCAACTCATATATCTATATGTCATGACTCAAAAAGTGACTAGAAAAATGCCTTTTATTTCAACAATAAAAATCCAGAATACAAATAGTCTAAAATACAATAAAACTAATAGTCTAAAATCCAAGTTCAAAACAAAATAGGTAGTCTGAATAAATGCATGCAGTTTTCCTCTACTCACGTCCCGATATCCTAGTATCTGTGACATGCAAGGAGATAATCATGGTGAGTCATAAACTTAGTAAGGAACTTTATGATACAATAAAATAAACATAAAAAATCAATACAATCAACACAACGCAATACAATCAATACAATCAATAACATAATGATTCCAATAGCAATCACAATATGGAGCTCTGGAGTCCTTACTTATCATGTCAGAATCCTCGTGGGGCATAGATAAATACCTACTATTCTTGCTAGGTAGGCCCAATGGATAGAAAGATATCCCTTCTACGAGTCCAAATAGTCCATATACTCCCTGTCCATTTGATCACACATACCTCAAGTTACCTGGTAGCCTCTTAAGCAGTATGTGCGAACTACAGGGCCCAATAAGTATGAGACAATCCCGCATATTTTCAATCATGTGAATCACAAACCCAAAATTAAATATTTTGAATCTAAACTAAATACTCTGAACCTTATATCCACAATTGAAACTTGGTTTAATAGTTCAAGACTCAATTCAGCAATCCAAAATTCAGTAATTTGAATCAACAATCTGAGTCAATAACCCACAATCTGAATTCAATTTGAAAACACACCAAAATCCACAATCACAAATCCAGAACTCAAATATATCATATAACGAACCAGGTCAACATGCAAATCACACAAGACAGATAGAATTCACTTACCTCTTATAGCTCTAGACAATACCTCACGTCCTAGACACACTCTCTTTCTTTTTATTTACAGAAGCTAAACAAAATCAGATCAGTTTCCAACAAAGGTTTTGAAATCTAAGTTACATGGCTATACAGGCAAGGCTTACCCTACAGATTTAGAATCCTTGCCTTGATCTTCCAAAAGTCTCGGATTAGCAAGGTCGTCCTCCTCACCTATAGAAATATATTTTCGTGAGCTTTCACTGAATCCGTATAATTCCGAGTAGACAAGAACGAAAGGGTAAAATTATTGTTACCGAGAAACTCTAGTGTGTTTATTCTGGATCTGTCTATTCCTTCTATATCTCCTTTTATTTGGCTAGTTTTTTCTCACAAAAGGAGCAAAATTTGTGAATGATCTATTAGGTTTAGGAGGAACATACTAACCCTATTTTTCTTAGAAAGATAAGGTGGCAAATTACAAACTACCACCCAAACATGTAGACAATATCAAATGGGTTCTTATAAATATAACACTTTTCAATTAAATTTTCCCAATTCTTACATTCTCCTCCCCTTAAAAGAAGTTTGTCCTCAAACTTACTTGTGTGGTTGAAGAGATATGGGTACTTCTCCTTCATTTCTAAACTTAACTTCCAAGTAGCCTCTCTCTCTATATGGTTACTCTACTATACTTTGACATATTCAATTATCCTCCTACAGAGTTGCTGCAGTTAAGAGTCTACGATTCTCAAGGGAACTTCTTCATAACTCATATTCAGACGAACTTCAGTTAGAATTTCTTGCACTATTTGACCTTCTCTTGGGATGTACTTTCGAAGAATGGACATGTAAAACATATCATGTATTTCTGCCAAAGCTGGGGGTAGTGCCAGTCAATATGCCAATTTTCCTATTTGCTCGATAATTTCGTATAGTCCGATAAACCACGGACTAAGTTTTTCTTTCACTCCAAACCTACGGATATCTTTAGTCAGAGAGACTTTCAAAAACACATAGTCCCCTACCTCAAACTCTACTCCTCTATGGTGTTGGTCTGCAAATTTCTTTTGTCAATCCTATACTGCTTGTATCTGACTCCTTATCATGGGCACTTTTTTAGTTACTTCTCTAAATATTTTTGGGTTGAGAATCCCTTTCTCTCCTACTTCATTCTAGTTGATGGATGAATGACACTTTCTCCTGTATAAAGATTTATAGGGGGCCATACTTATACTTGCCTGGAAGCTGTTGTTATACACGAATTCCACTAAAGAGAGGTTGCCTTCCCAATTCTCCCTAAAGTCTAAAATATAAGCTCGTAGTAGGTCTTCCAGAGTCTGGATGGTCCTTTCAGACTGTCCATCTGTCTGTGGGTGAAAGGTAATGCTAAATTGTAATTTCGTCCCTATTGCCTTTTGAATATTACTCCAGAATCTAGGCAAAAACCTTGTATCTTGATCTAACATGATGCTTGTCGGGACTCTATAAAGTTGCACTATCTCTTAAATATATAGTTTTGTCATTTGCTCAATGACATCCCCGTCCTGTAAGCCAAAAAGTGCACCATCTTATTAAGTCAATCGACTACCACTCAAATAGCATCCTTCCCATTTATACTCTTTGGTAGTCCTATCACAAAGTCCATAGTGATCATTTCTCACTTCTATTGCATGATTTCCAATGATTGTAAAGGGCTAGCCAGTCACTGGTATTCGACCTTAACTAACTGACAAATTATGCAGCTTGCCACATAGTCAGCTATCTCTTTTTTTATCCCTGGCCACCAGAAATTAAGTTTGAGATCTTGATACATTTTGGTTCTCCCCGAGTGTCCAACATAACCAGCTGTGTGTGCCTCTTCTAAAACTTTATTCTTCAATTCCTGGGAGGTAGGTACACAAATCCTATTTTTGTAGTATAGAATTCTTTCTGCTCTTATATGGAAGTCTTCTATCTCCTCTTGTTCAACTTACTGCTTCAGTAAGTTCAATGCATCGTCCTAGCGCTGTCCTACCCCAAATTGTACCCGAAGTGTGGGTTCCATTTCTATGCTTGCCAATAACCCTATAGATGCAATATCCCTCAGTTTTAGACTCTCCAATTCTCATATCAAATCTTCTTGTGTGGTTAGCTCATTCCCTGCCTCTAGAGTTAAATGGTTATTCTTCCTACTTAAGGCATCTGCCACCACGTTGGCTTTTCTAGGATGGTAGTGAATTCCTATATCATAGTCCTTGATCAGTTATAACCACCTTCGCTACCTCATATTCAATTCCTTCTGGGTGAAAATATACTTAATGCTTTTGTGATTTGTGTATATCTTGCAACATACCCCGTAAAGATAGTGTCTCTAAACTTTGAGGGCATGAACAACTACTGCCAGTTCCAAATCATGTGTAGGGTAGTTTTTCTCATATGGCTTGAGTTGTCTCGATGCATAAGTGATTACATTACCTTCTTGCATTAGCATGCACCCTAACCTATTCTTTGAGGCATCATTATAAACCATAAAGACTATCCCTTCCCTGAGTTGAGCTAGTATGGGTGCGGATATCAATTTGTTCTTCAACTCTTGGAAGCTATGCTAATATTCTTCTGTCCATATGAACTTTACCCCCTTCTATGTCAGTCTGGTTAGGGGCATGGCTATCCGGAAAAAGCCTTCCACAAACTATCAATAGTAACTTGCTAGGCCAGAAAGCTACATATGTCTGCCACATTCCCTAGTTACCCAGTTCACCACTGCTTCAATTTTACTAAGGTCTACAGAAACTCTATCTCTAGATATAACATGTCCCAAGAACCCAACCTTCTCGAGCCAAAACTCACACTTCTTAAATTTGACATATAATTATTCCTTCCAAATAATTTGCAATACCATTCTTAAGTGTTGCTCATGCCTTCCCTACTGGGGGAGTATACCAAGATATCATCGATGAACACCATCATGTACTTATCCAAATATGGCCTGAATGTGTGATTCATGAGATCCATGAACTTGGCTGGAGCATTTGTCAATCCAAAGGGCATAACTAGGAACTCATAATGTCCATACCTCGTACGAAAAGCCGTAATGGGTACATCTTTTTCTCGAATCTTAAGCTGGTGATAGCCTGATCAGAGATTTATCTTGGAGAATACCTGAGCTCCCCTCAGTTGGTCAAATAGATCTTCAATCCTCGGTAATGGATAATGATTCTTAATGGTGAGCTTGTTTAGTTCCTAATAATCTATGCACATTCTCACTCCCATCCTTCTTCTTTACAAATAGCACTGCTGCTCTCCATGGTGAGACACTGGGTTTAATGAAACCCCTATCTAACAATTCTAACAACTATGACTTTAGTTCCTTTAGCTCAACTGGGGCCATACGGTATAGTGCTTTAGAAACTGGATGAGCCCCAGGGATTAGCTCAATCTGAAACTCTACTTCTCTATCTGGGGGTACTCCTTGTATGTCTTTCGGAAACACATCTGGAAACATATAGCCACAGGTATTTATCCTAAGGTGACTTCATTTTGAATGTCTATTGTACTAGCAAGGTAGGCAACAACACCACTTTATACTAACTTATTTGCTTCGAGAGTCAAGATCAAATATGGTGAGGGGGTTTCAGTCGTCTAGCCTTCAAATACGAATTCTTCTTATCTGGGAGGTTGGAAGGTTACTGTTCTTCTTCTACAATTAATTGATGCATGATGTGTGGCTAGCCAATCCATCCCAAGAATAATATCGAAACCCATCATTCTCAAAATTCAAAGACGTCCAAAAAATTGGTGACTGTTAATCTGGATATCACAGTCACACCCTTGGTCCATTACTATGGTCTTTCCTAGTGGCGTCCTTACTTCCATTTCCTCATCACAGATACTCCAACTTAACTTATGCCTCTGTACAAAATGCTCAGCAATAAAGGACTGCGTAGCTCCTGAATCAAATATGGTATTTGCAAAACCACCAGCTACTAAAAACTTACCTGTCACGTAAGGTAAGCAAGATCATTATGGTCACATAGTTTCATGAAAGATAAGGTAAGCAACTATCTCAAAAAATTTTACCTATAACCACATCTCCTTTTTGTCTTGCATCTTCCTGAGTGAGTGCATAAACTTGAGTAGTAGGTCTAGGGGCTAGAGGGGCACCTGCTTGGGTGGGGGCATGTGTGGAAGAGTTTGGCTGTGCTTGCTATTCTGGGTAGCTATCTACTAGATGTCCTATCTTCCCATATCTGAAGCAGTCTCTAGTAGTCAACCTGTACTATTCCTCAGAATGACCAGCTCGCTTACACCTTGCACACCACAAGCTAGAGTTCTTATTGACTCTACCAGTTCCGAGAGTATATGGTCATTTTGCTAGTTCCACTACCTGCCTTGGGACCAACTTCCTCTTAGTTGGCTCTTTATCCTTCCTTCGATGGATGTTCTGTTTGACTACCAAGGCCCTTTCCAGCACCTCCTTGTAAGTGGGCAGTAGCAGGGGTACCACATGGTCTCTGATCTCTTTCACCAGCCCATCTTCAAATTTTTGAGCTTGAGTGTCCTCATCCATCATATTAGCAGACTTATACATAGAGAGGCATGTGAACTATTGATCATACTTTGTCACCGTCTTATCTCCTTGCACTAACTGATCAAACTCTCATGCCATCTCCCTCCGTTGAGATGAAGGGATAAAACACTCTCTAAAGTCTTTCAAGAAAACTTCCCACTTGTATGCTCCATCTTCCCCAGCTAGTAGATCGCTACGTGCCCGTTTCTGAGTTTACCACCATCGCAAGGCATCGCCCGTCAGTAGGTAAGCAGCAAATGTCACCTTCTCAGCTTATGGGGTTTGGGCAATCTGAAATGCATTCTCCACCTCCATCACCCAATCCTCTACTTTTATGGGCTCCTCCATACTAACAAAGCTAGGTGGTTTAACCCATCGGAACTCACGGTATCTAGCAGCTACTGACTAAGGTTGTTGCAAAACCACTAGTTAGGGGATGGTGGCTGCCTATTGTTGCTGCTGCTGAACTAGGAGGCCCAAAATTTGTAGCAAGGTACCATCAGTATTTTGCCCTAATGGAGGCTGTGGTACCAAGTTCACAAGATTTGTAGCATTGACTAGTTGTTCATTCGTGGCCGAATAGGCATTAGACTCAACCAGTACGTCAGGGACCACATTTTGAGCACTAGTAGGTAGTACCTACGTAGCCGTAGCAGCAAGGGGTGGCAATCCTGGTGTACTCACAGTAGGATTTCTAGCTTGTCTAGACCCAGCTTGTCTAGACCCAGTTTGTCTAGACCCAACTTTTTTGGAGCCTTGCCCCTTGGACGTAGTGCTTCTTGTCTGAGGTATCATGAGTTCCCTACCTGGAAAGTCAGAATAACACTAACCTATTTGGTTACACTATTTATGAACAAGTATAACAACTCTACATATTACTTAACACAATAAAAACTTAACGTAACTATGTTATCATAACAGAATCACAACATCATCACAACATCACCACATCACAACATCATCACATCATCATCAGAACATCATCGTCACGTCACAACAACATCACAACATCATCACATCATCATCACATCATCATCATCATCTATCAGAATAATTAAACATTCACATCAACATCACGTCGGATCTATCCATTCCTTCTTGATCTCCTTTTGTTTGGCTGGTTTCTTCTCCTTTCCAAAAGGGGCAAATTTTGTGAATGATCTATTTGGTTTTTAGGAGGGACATACTAACCCTATTTTTCTTAGAAAGATAAGGTGACAAATTACAAATTACCACCCAAACGTACGGATAATATCGAAGGGGTTCTAATAAATATAACACTTTTCAATTAATTTCGACCAATTATAACACTATGTCTTAATGTCATACCAAAGTTACTAGCTAATACATCTTCACCAATGGCTTGATCGAATCATTTAACTCCCTATGAATGATTGAATGAAGTACTTCTCTAAGATAGATAAAATAACATTAAACCTTGTAACTCCTCAAACTTTTGGACTTAATCCCCCACTGATCCTTTCTGATGATGGAGATTGGACTCATCCATTACGCTGTTGAGAGAATGGACCCATATCTTTGACACAATCCTTCACCACACAACTTCCAATCCACTTCACCTTCTTGTAAAACAAAAGAATCATACTAGATTTCTACCTCTTCATCCAAATGCAAGCTCGCCATTAACACCTTCCTAATATTGTAGACAGAGAAAAACTTCTCACACCTATGCAATTACCCTCGTGAAAATCTAACCCCAACAATGGAGTGCCTTCCTTCCTCATGTATAGAGTACTTGAGTTTGACGAGACATTTCCTTCCTACGATGACTCCAAGATTAAGCATATGGGCACCATGGTGGTCAGACCTGCCTCCAAGATTTCTATTCCCTTGTAATCTTTCCTTACGTATAGTATTATATGTGAGTTTTTATGCAATCTTATAAGATAAGAATGAACTATGAAATAACTATGATGCTCTATCGGCTCTCGACAAGAATAAATGAGATATAGCAATAAAGAAGAATAAATTTGGTGGAATAAAATTACTTTTTACAAAATTCTAAATAAATTTGGTGGAATAAAATTATTTTTTACGAAATTCTTGCCCCAACTATTGGATATAAGGCAAATTGAGAATAAATAGATTCTAAGAACTAAGCTAATGTTGATATCGAAGGGCATGTAACTAGCTTAGTTATCATAGATTCATACAACATGATTGAATTTACTATGAAGAGTTATTCTCACATGATGCATAATTCAATTCCCACCTATTATATATTTTTTTACTATCATAGTTAAATACATAGATGATGAGTGCATAAACACTCATGTTTTGTCATGTATTTTGTACATGTTTGATCATATTTTGTGATCACTTTCATTGTGTTCTAATGAGTCTTATTTAATTTTTATGTATTTGAGTCATGGAGTGGACTTTTAGCCTTTATCGTATTTTGTGGTAGGAAGTGAAACTCTAGGGAGGCCATTGGTTGGGTGATTTTAAGGGACCATAATGCAGGCATCATAACTCTGTACTCAAGCATCGGATTTGCTTATACAAGATATCGTTAGAAAGCTTGAAGAGTGTTCTACATTTTGTTCTCTAATATTCAAGGTAAAATTCGGAGCGTAAGAGAGACAAAAATAGAAAATACGAAAACTCAATGAGGCTGACAGACTCTCGGAGACAGCGATCGCTAGCCTCTCAGCAGTCATTGGACCCAACAAAAATCTCCTGTGTAACCGTATTTTGATCCCATTTTGGTTTTAGGTGACTTCAGGTTCCTATTGTAGCTCCAGAACATTATATTTTATGCTATTTCCTTATTCTATGCCTATTGTGATTGGTCATTAGGACTTTTGTTTATGAACAAACTCTAGTTTTCCTATTTTCTCTAGATAGTTGGCTTGACTATATATATGCCATTAGTCTTAGGGTTTTAGGGGGATGAATTCCCATCCCCTCTTAGGGGTGGAGGAATTCCCAGCACCTCTTGAGATTCTTCTCCTAGCAACTTTTGAGATTAATTAAAGACTAAACTTTTCTATCTCTATCTCTTGTTATGTCTTTAATTATCTGGTGCTTCATGATTATGCGTAGTGAGTAGTTCTTTTGTGAGTGTAGTGCCCTAATTATGTGATTGATTGCTTATGTTAAGGTTATGGTTCGAATATCTTTCGTGGTAGTTATTAATTGATATTCTTAATGCTTAGCCTAGTTTGATCACCTAGGTTATGATTTTAATTGACGAGAGTGGACTGACAGGTACTCAAGTTAGTGGAAGAATCAATTATTATATTCTTAGGTATTAAAGAGACATCTTGATATCGTAAGAATAACCCGTTAGGAGGAATAGTCACAATTAAGATTGGTTTAGTTCTAAGTCTACTTGATGAGCGAAAGCATTAATTAGTAACTTAGGCCTTTGCTATCTCAGTTTTGTCAATCTAATGAGCGAAAGCATTAGGTAGATGCATTAGAAAACTCCGGTTACAAGTTAGAATTTTATAAGAACCATAATCTTGACATAAGTAGTTAATCCACAAGGGTATCGTGCTCGTTTATCGCCACTGTTTAAAACTCCTTATTTACATTATAACTTTATTTTTATTTTTATTGTAACCACAACCCCTTCATAAAAATAACTGTTACTCCTGCTATGTACGATTGACTGTTTAGATTTATGTTCCAACTCTCAGTTCTGAACCTTACTTACCCACTATACTATTTGATTGCACGTTACATCGTTCATCGATTTTTCACGTCAATAGAGATAACATTAATTGAGTCTATGCCAAGACCGGATTCTCAATGAAAAATTAGATGAATAAATATATGTGTACCTGAGGGTTACTTCCACATATGTCATGGACATAGAATTCGCAAAATTGTTGAAATCAATTTATAGCCTCAAATAGTCTTAAAGACATTGACGAATTCATCTTTCGATTATAATCTTAATTAGTCATATGATTTTAAAATGAATGGTGAATATCATAATGTCTATGTTAAATGCTCTAATTACTTAATCAAAGTTACTTTTTAAGGAATCGTTAGAGTTTGATTGTTTAAATATAATGACATCAATCTCTAATATGCCATAATAGTTAGAAGGTTATTATTTCAATAAAGAATTATACCAAAAAAAATTCTAATAAATAAAAGATATAATAGATATCTTTTATGCAAATGCTATGGATCTAAATCTAATAGTAGTACATTGATAAGCATTAAAGAGATTGTGAAGTAAGCGTGGCAACAAAATATTTGTTGAGTCTTCAATGTTAAAACATGATAATGAGGAATTATATAAGTGTCAAATGGGCATTAGATGTGGACTAAAATAAATTCACAGATGCTATCATTCAAATGGTCATTATGTGCTTTTGGGTTTAGTTAAGTATACTCAATGTATGTTGGTCGCATAACCTAACTGCTAAATACAAAAATAAGAAAATAAATTAATTATGGTCAATCATGTGTAAATGAGAAATTAAGTATATTTATTTGATGTAATTGACTTCAGTAGGGAGAGTTTGTTATTGAAATAACAACTCAACCACTTATCTCACTCCTTGAATTTTTTTTAAATACGTAAAAGGAGAATTATTTTAAAAAGGGTTACAATTCACTATTTTTTGCAAATTTCGTGTTAAAAAAAATTCTTCTACAAATTTGATGTACACGTGGATATATAATTTTTTTTTCGTGTATTGGATAAAAAAAATGTGTAACCAGTACATGGATTAAATATTCATGACAAATACACGGATTTTTTTAATCTATATATTGACTAATACATAGATAAAAAAATTCATATATTAATTATCTGGGAATATTACTCCAACACACATATTTTTATGCTATGTATTGGATATATCTGAGAACCCCTTTCCTCTCTCTCTTCTCCTAATTACCTGTTGCTATGAATTAAAATTTTATATCCAAATCTAAAATTTGGAATAATCAATTTTCTAAAAGAATCGAAAATAATTAATTGGACATGGATAATAAGTCACGTGCTTTTTTATTGATTTTTTTATATGCAATTCAAAATCATTAATAATTAGACATACTTTTTTTTCTTATAAATAAATTTAAGGGAAAAAAGGAAACTTGAGAGGAGAAAAGAGAGAGGAACGAGGAAAAGAGAGGAAAGGGAAGTAGCAACTAAAATATTCGATGCACATATTTTTTATTCATGTAGTAGTTACATAGCTTTTTTATTTGTGTATTGGTCACAATACATAAAAAAATATGTGTATCCATGTGGATACAAACTTCTTAAAATTATTTTTTTAACACCGAATTTGAAAAAAATTATGAATAATAAACCTTAAAGAATACAAAAAAAAGAGAAAATAAAAAATGAAAATCCTATGAATAAACACATAGAGGAGAAAAAAATAAAAGCTCTTTTTTTCTATAATTTTCTGTCACAAAAGCTCGAGCTTCTAAGTGGTAAAAACCCATCCCGACTTAGTTCATATGTGAGTAGAGATTGATAAGTGTCAAATTTTCACCATCAATATTTTGTGGAGAAAGCAATAAGTGGATTCTACTCTACTTGATTTCTCCGTTTTATTTATAGTTTACATTCATATAATTAAATTTATATGCATAAACCTTCAGTACGGAAGAGTGACAGATTTAAAATGATACCCATGAAACATCATCGAAACATCCGCATTACCACCGAGTTATGGCCGTCACCTCTTTTATAGAGAGAAGCCTCCTTTCCCATTAAAAAATCACGGTCAAGGCCAAGTCTTAATGCTTAATTATGGCAGCCAACCTCGGAAGATGCACATCGGCATTACTCTATTATATTTATTGTCTTGTCTGCGGCAGCCATTGATGAACTGTATAAAGGTTTTAAATTAGTGTATATATATAATTATCATTG
>SOPF01028997.1:0-55316 GCA_012979155.1 Hypericum perforatum | reverse complement strand
AATCACGTAGTTTGACAATCCTCGATTATTATTAGTTGAAAAAACCTTATGCATTTTTTGCTGCCGGCGATAACACACAGTCACACATGCTCTACTTTTGACCTTCTTAATAAAGTGCACATGCCTTCTTAGTTGCTCCCCCGATCGAGAAGGGATTTAAATGAGAATTACATAGTTTCGCATTGTAAAATTGTAGTTACAATTAATGTTGCTTTTTGCTAAATAGGGCAACCTAGGGCTTGCCCAGATAGTAGGGGGAAAAGGAATCCTTGTGTTTTGTTAAGCCACGGCAGTGGATATGATATGACAGGATTTTTAACTTAATTTCACGTTTGAGTTGGCACTCTACGACTTCCTTTCTTCTTCTTTTTTCCTTCTCTTTCTTTGAGTTTTTTTTTTAACCCTTCTCCAAGATATGTAAATTATGTCTGTAGTTGACTCGTTTCTTGGGAGATAAGCTAATTGGAGTGACTAGTCAACGAATACATGGCAGGTAGTTGCGTGCATGCATGGCTGGCTATTCAGTCACGTGGTCGCGTTTGGCTTTTTAGATTTAGGCACTCTTCAGTTCTGACACTGTTAGTGTACGACAGGTTGTATTTGAAATACCACATCATGTATTTAAATTTTAGTTAGTTGATTTAATAGAATTTCGAAATGTATAAAAACCGACTTCTGTTTAGTGAGGACCGCGAGTCTCTTTTGGGCCCGTTTTATTAAAGAAGCTTGGATCCAACAAGGACAAGGCAGGTTTCTGATTTCTCGTAGGACGAGGCAGCACTGCAGCAGCTTGTCTCCTTGGGTCTCTGGACTTGTTTTCTCTTTCCACTCTGCACCCAGAAACGGCGGACCTTCATATTACTAGACTATTTCCATGTCGTCAACAAAATAGTAAACTTTCACCCATGATCATTGTTCATGTATAAAATCAATACTTGTCGTCCCTAGAACATAATGCAGGGTGTTACCATTTTGAACAAGATTCGTGACCATGGGTGGAGTTTCACCATTTGTTGGCGACTTAGAAGCAAAATAGTGAGGTTGATTTTCTGGAGTAAAAAAAATAGCTTATAGACAAAAATTTAGTGATCATAGGTGTTTTTCATCCAAGTTTCCATGGTATCTCAATTTTGCAAAATTGTTCGGAAATAAGTTTCGTAATAAATTGATTTATCTGTAGAAAGTGTCTATTGTCTAATTATAAATAAAATTTATTTTCAGACCGCATAAGTGTGAAAATGTATTATTCATATTATTATTTGGGCAAACTAACAGGACGAAAATATTACTTTCAAACTTATTAGAAAAAACTAAACGTCCTTTACTTTATGGACAATAAACGTTATTCGTACATTGGCAAGATATCATTCTATTTTTAAGGCAATGGATTCTAATAATTCCTAAGCTTCATAGCAAAACTTGGCAGACTTGAAAGCGAAGTGGTACTTGTAGGTGTTGTAGTAAGCAAAAGTTACGATCTGGCCGGACTCCAATGGCCTCCCTTCGTTCACCAAGCAATCGTCGTAAGAGAGTTTCTTCAAGGCCAACGGGTCGTTCAGCCTCGCCGATACGAAATCGCCGCAGTGAAGATGGATCTCCCTCAGTGCACATTCGGCAGTGCATGTGTTCATTATCTCGACTACGAAGGTTGGGATCCCACGCGTTGACACTAAACTTTGGGAGATGCGAATGTCTCTTCTTCCATGGCACTCGCCTAATGTAAATAGTTGACAGAAGTTGATAATTCATTTTTCACTAGTTGTAATTTTGGGTAAATTTATCAACTCTTTGTTTATCAAAAATCTTGATGATAACAAAGTTTTAAACCGTCTAAAATATCAAAATTCAT
This sequence comes from Hypericum perforatum, assembly GCA_012979155.1. Classification (NCBI taxonomy): domain Eukaryota; kingdom Viridiplantae; phylum Streptophyta; class Magnoliopsida; order Malpighiales; family Hypericaceae; genus Hypericum; species Hypericum perforatum. The sequence continues at coordinate 53,467 of SOPF01028997.1, read as the reverse complement.
GCCCAATTACATAAAATAAATATTCATCAAAAATATTTTGGATAATTTTTTTAAAAGATAAATTTTATGATTTGAACTCTAGACATGGTTTTCTATGGTTAAGATACAAACGCTTTATTTGTAGAAAAATATTATGTTTGTATTGAAAAATCCCACTACACGTGATTTCTTAGAAAATAAAAGGGCAATGGAGGAAGATATAGGGATGTGAGTTCGCTACCAATGTACAAAAGCTTGCGGTGGATTGTGTGTGATGCTGTTACTTTGGTGGTTCCCGACGTTGATCGGTCATTGTAAGAGATATCAACTTCCGAGGACCCTATAAGAGAACAAGTTTATACAGACTGGTTTTAGACGATAAAAAGATTCTTAAAAGAAAAATTAGGAACGTGAAGTGGAAGTTTGGAATATTCACCTGAAGATTGCATCGCGCAAGTGGTAATATGTACTACTATCAGAACCATCAAGCACAAAAAGCGGCTAATATGACGAGAAGAACTCATGATCATGACCTTCCTCTTCGTTTGTATATGATTCTGTATAGTTTTAGAGTTTTGAAAGATTGTGTGGAGAGAAAATCGTAACTCTCATTAAGATGTCAGAGTGTAAATATATTTGAGAGTCAAAGACAAACCCTAATCATCCTAATTATATAGATGCCCTTGGGTGTATATAGAAAGTACAACGTAAGACATATCTAGGCCTAATATTCTTCCTTGCGATAGGGTATACAGATTAGGAATGTCCAACCTTGGAGGAAGAAAATCATATGAAATGTGAATTAATAGATACTTTTCTTATTATTTGCTTGTGATTACATTGAGTTAGTGAGATTACATTTATTAACAACGTTTTTAACGGCTAATTGATCTAGAGAAGGAAATCTGCAGCTAAACATGGTAAGAACAATATTTACACACTTGTCTGCGGGACCATATTTGACCTAATCAAATCCCCTGAATTCAGCTGCAAACGGTTAGTTGTAACTGTCTCCTTAATGCACAGGATGGCAAGGAATCCGAGTGAATCATGGTTTATCATAAATGTTCCCATTTTTTTATTGTAATCGGGCTTCGCAATTATCATTGCAAAACCTTTGTGAAAACTCAGCAAGTCGGAGGTTTTTTTTTTTTTAGATCCTATTCTAAATCCTATTCTAAATCTTATTCTATTACATCAGAAATGCTCATGCCAAGAATTGAACCCTGGATTTCACCCCACATGGGTGGGAATAATGCCACTGGACCAAATGGTCACTCGGCAGCAAGTCGGAGCTTACTATTGACATTTGGAATGTCAAATGTGGATGAGTTTCTACTGATTTTTTTCCCGAATGAAATGATAATCTATTTTAATGTGTTTTATTTTTCATGGAAGACTCGATTGACAGCTATCAAGATGTCTGCTTAGTTGTCTCAAAAGAGGTCATGATTTGGAAACTCATAAAACCAAAATCATGGAGGAGATACTTGACTCAAATTAGCTTACTACTAGTAGTTGCCATGGTTTTGTATTCTGCTTTGTCACCAGAACAAGCTACCATATTCTGCTTCTTGCTTCTTTAGAGCACCAAATTTCTATCTACAAACACACAAAAGCCACTAGTCAATTTTCTATCACCAACTGAGCCTACCCAATCACATCACTATATCCTTGTGTATTTAAACGATCATTTGGTCTAATTTGGAGGCCTTTTACTGGTGTAGCTTTCAAGTAGTGGAAGACTCTCTCGGTAAAAGCGATTTTGGAAGGGATGATTATCACAATCCGTATGAACTGAAATATACATGACAATCTAGTCTTAGAGAGAAAGAGTTTTAACTCTTGCCTGGACTATATATTAAACTAGATACACAGATTATGACGAACAATAGTTTTTTTAAGAATATTGCGTATAAATATAAGTTATTATTATAATTATCTTATTTCGATTAGGTTGATGATCATAATTTCGTAAAAAAAAGTTTTATATTGTATGTGCAATATTTGTTTTGATAAATAAAACTTCTATTTTTCAAAGACAACTTAAAAATAATTATATCATCTCTTAAATAGAGCACATACAAGATAAACACTAACTACTTATATAATCCAAAAACTACCTCATAGTAACTAGTAAGACCCAACTGCGGTGGATATCATATGGGAAAGATATGCACAAAAAGTAAATCGTCCCCCACCCAGAAATTATATGTTTATGAAAATCGTTTATGAGAAGAAGGCTTTCAGGCCCATATGTGGGGCTCCCGTTGGGCTTCGATGTGGGTTCCAGGGTGAACCCGTAGGCCCATAGTTGTGGAACATTACGCGGTGTTTTCAAAAGTTATCGGCCCCGTTCACAGCCCTCTATAATCTATATGTGAAAAAATAAGTTGAATCTTAGAACCTTTCTCATAGGATTATATGAAACACAACCTTTCAGAAGTATTTTTTTCAAACAGCTTCCGCGGCTTAATAAAATTCGACTCAAGATAAAAGAGCAAGTAAGAATAAGAAGAGCAAATTATTCATATTTTTATTTGGACAACTTGAAAAAACTAATTTCTGATGTGGACGAGAACAACAAGAGTACTAGATAGAGATAAAGGCTCTTTATTGTTGAACAATCTACTTGTTATTAGTACATTGACTATATATTATACTATTTGTGGTGGGCAAAACTTGGCGGACTTGAAAAAGAGAGGTTGCAAGAAGGAGTTGGAGTAAGCGAATGAAACGATCTGGCCAGCCTCCAAAGGCTTCCCATTATTCACCAAGCAGTCGTCGAAATACAACCTCTTGAAGATCAAAGGGTTGATCTGTCTCGCCGATGCGAACCACCCACAGTGAAGATGGATCTCCCTCGGTGCACAATTGTTGCTGCAGGTGTTCAATATTTCGACCGTGAACTCGGGGATTCCCGGACCAAACTGTGTACTCTGGGAGATGATAATGTCGTTTTCTTTGCACTTGCCTAATAGTACATAGAAAAAGAATTAAGGCCATAGTCGACATTTGTAAATGTCGAAATAGCGTGAGGAGATCAACGTTTTAAAAGGTTATAATAAACAATTTAAGGTTATAATCAACAAACTTAAATGCAATAGAAAAAGTTTCGACCAACTAGTTTCAGGAAAATCAAAGAAGTTTGAAGAGAAGGAAAGGAACGTGAAGAGTAAGGCTTCAATATTTACCTAAAGATTGCGTAGCGTACGTGGTGCGAGAAATTACTAAAAAAATCATCAAGTAGATGAAGAAGTTAATATGACAAGAAGAGCTCATGGTCATGACCTTCAACGCCAATATTATGTGAAAGAGCCTAACTCTTAGTAAAGGGATTGCAATATGTAGAACGGGATGCCAAAAACCAAAGGACCTTTATATAGGTGAGATATAATTTTGAATTTTTTGAATTTTTTTTGTCTATACCAATAGACAGGTTTTTTTTTTCGTCTACAGGTAGACGGATAAAACATTCGTCTATTGGTTCGATAGACGGGACAATTTCCCGATGGACACAATTCTACAATTTATTTTTATGGGGTACAAAATGGTAATTTGGGATGAATAGTAACACTAAATAAAAAAAATTCGAAACTTACCACTTGCTTCAAAATAATATTTGAACATGCTGGCAAAATCACTCGAACTTTTTTGTTTATGTAATTGACTGTGGTCAATAGAAGAATTAAATTAGTCAATAAGTGAATTAAATATTGCCATTTATTATCATTTCATTTAATCTTCTTTCTAATCTGCGTGCCCCTCTCCATTGTAGCCCTCTCCTTTCTTTGTTATGCATGCACTCCCGTTTTTTAATGTCCAATACGGTATTGTACTAATTTTAACGTCCAGGACCAAATCTTATTCTCAATTTAGTCGCACTAAATGTAATCTCTAAATAGTATAATATGGTATGAGGGTGTTCCATTTAGGTCAACAATAAAATTTGTATTCATAAAGAAATTCATACGTCTAATTAGGAAGGTAGTGTCTCTTGCCATCATTTTGACTACATTATAATATTGGTTTCCATAACCAATGATAATTAGTCTCGCCGATAAGATATTCCAATTTTTTTTTAATGAGGAGTAACGATTCTTAAAAATAATAATTAAAATGATACAAACTTATACAAATTGGGGTCAAAGAATTAATTGAGATTTGTGTTTACAATGTACACAATTTAATAATTGGTACTTTATTATAAATGTCTTTCGTGTAGCCATTTCAATAGAATGCCATATTAAATGTGTTTTGTACGATTTGTGTGAAAGAGAAGAGCTCATTCTCATTAAGCCTCGGTTACAGTATATATACAATTGGAAGTTCTAACCCTAGTGCAACAGACGTACATAACTTTAACTAGGAAACTAAATTCTACAAATTAGGAAGGATATACTATACAGGAGTAATACACGGAGGGCTCAATACTCCCCCTCAAGTTGGAGCATAGAGATCACAAATGCCCAACTTGCCGAGGAGAAAATCAAACTGACGCTTGCCAAGAGCTTTGGTAAGTATATCGGCAAGCTGGAGATGCGTAGGAACGTGAGTGAGAACAAGGCGACCACTTTGAACGACATCCCGTACATAATGACAGTCAACCTCAATATGCTTGGTGCGTTCATGGAACACCGGATTAGTGGCAATGTGGATAGCCGATTGACTGTCACAGAACAAGCGCATAGGGCTAGTAAGAGTGACGCCAAGATCACGCAAAAGCATGGTGATCCACTGTAATTCGCAAGTGGCAGCAGCCATAGATCGATATTCGGCTTCAGCAGAGGAGCGACTCACTGTATGTTGCTTCTTGGTCTTCCAAGAGACAGGGGATAGACCGAGACGAATAAAGTAACCAGTCAATGAGCGTCGAGTGAGAGGACAGCTGGCCCAATCCGAATCACAGTAACCATAAAGTTGGAGATCACTATCGGCTCGTAGGAAAATGCCCTGTCCGGGCCGACCCTTTAGATAATGTACCACGCGGAGAGCAGCGTACCAATGCTCCTGACGAGGACGTTGCATGAACTGAGATAGGATATGAACACAATAACTGAGTTCAGGGCGAGTAATTAGTAAATAAATCAGGCGGCCAACAAGGCGGCGATAGGCCTCGCCATCAGGAAACTCGGGACTGTCAGAGAGTGCCAAACCATGATTAGGCTCTATAGGGAAGGTGGCTGGTTTAGCGCCAAGCAACCCGCAATCATTAACGAGATCCAACGCATACTTGTACTGGGAGACAAAAATTCCATCGGTTCGGTGAGCGATAGTTAATCCAAGGAAGTACTTCAAAAGACCAAGATCTTTCATATAAAAACATCTGGACAAGTAAGACTTGAGATGAGCAATAGAGTCTTCATGACTGCCTCCAATGATCAGATCATCGACATAGACAAGAACGCAAAGAGACACCCCACTCCGATGATAGGAGAAAAGGGAATAGTCAGCATAAGATTGAGTAAATCCGTAAGTACGCAGGGCAGCAGCTAACTTGGCAAACCAATTACGAGGAGCTTGGCAAAGCCCATACAAGGACTTACGCAGGCGACAGACTTTCCCATCACCTGAATTATGAAACCCAGGAGGTAGTTTCATATAAACTTCCTCAGCAAGGTCCCCATGAAGAAAGGCATTGTGGACGTCCATCTGATGCAAGTGCCAAGAGCGAGCAGCAGCGACAGCAAGAAAGATGCGAACACTGACCATCTTAGCAACAGGGGCAAATGTCTCATTATAATCAATACCTTCAGTCTGTCGATCACCACGCACAACCAGTCGAGCTTTGTAACGCTCAATGGAGCCATCTGAGTGATATTTAATACGATAAACCCATTTGCAGTCAATCGCAGTCTTATTCGGAGGCAAGACTTCCAATGTCCAAGTTGCATTCCGTTCAAGGGCATCAATTTCATTCTGCATGGCTGCACACCAACGAGGATCCTTAACAGCCTCGCGAAAATGAGCCGGTTCATGACCATGAGTGATAGCTGCAACAAACTGTCGATGGCACAGAGGAAAATTAGCACTGGTAACATGATTTGCAATAGGATAGACCATACCTGAGGACTTCGATCGATGTGGGAGAGGAGCGGAGGTAGGGGGGTCATGAAGTGCGCGGGCGGTATGAGTGCAGACATGGTTCAGGACGAAGTCTTGAAACTTGGCGGGTGGCACACGGGTGCGATGCCCACGCCCAAGTTGACTAGGAGTCGGCAATGAAGGGGCGTCATGTGCCGTAATAGACTCCCCATGGTCATCGCTCATGGTAGGGTCAGGGTCGTTTTCTGTTTCAGATTCAACAAGTACTGTACCATCAGAAATGCTCCCCCTCACATCGCAGGGCTCAACCACAGCAAGAGGATCATCTACACAGGGTATAGTGGGATCAGTTTGCACATGCAAATGAGGAGGTACTGGTGGCATCGATGATTCAATGAAAGGGAATATTTCCTCAAAGAAAGTCACATCCCGAGATACGAAAGTCTTCCCACTCTCTATGTCGTGGACTTGCCAACCTTTTTGACCAAAGGGGTACCCAAGAAAGATACACCGGCGACTGCGAGCATCAAATTTATCCTTAACTCGTGGTCTATAATGCACATAACATAAGCACCCGAATGTACGCAAGCTAGAATAAGATGGAGCTTGACCAAAGAGTATTTCATAAGGAGTCTTACCCTTAAGCAAAGGAGTTGGAGTGCGATTTATCAAGAAGCCCGCAGTCAGAATGCACTCACCCCAAAATTGCAGTGGCAGATTAGCTTGAAAACGAAGGGCACGACCAACATTAAGAATATGTCGATGTTTGCGCTCAACACGACCATTTTGTTGAGGCGTATCAGGACAAGAGGTCTGATGTAGTATTCCATGCGCACGAAGAAAAGGTCGGAGCCCAATAAACTCTAAACCATTGTCACTACGGAGTACTTTAATCTGCTTATTAAACTGCGTCATAATCATCGCATAAAAATTTGGGAAAATAGAAGCAACTTCACTCTTTTCAGCCAACAAGTAAATCCAAACTGCTCGAGAGCAATCATCCACGATGGTCAAAAAATATCTTGCACCGCATGAAGAGGGAAGACGGTACGGACCCCATAAGTCACAATGAATCAATCTAAATGGTTCATCAGCTTTATTAGAACTAGAATCAAATTGGGGCCGAGTTTGTTTAGCCCGAAAACAAACATCACAAGAAGTATCTGACAATAAACTAGTATCCTTGCCGACGAAAGGTAACATAGCTAAAACTTTATGCAAGGGATGTCCCATCCGAGCATGCCACAAAACAGGAGATTCCTTGATGACTGTCTTGAAGGCCCGAACAGACGATACCGCGCGCAATACGTAGACCCCCAACCGCTGCTCACCCACACCAATCACCATCCTCGAAGTGCGGTCCTGCAAAACACATATTTTGTCAGCAAAGCTTGCTGTGCAGTGTGAGTCCTGGATTAATTGAGAGACGGAGATCAAATTGCACGTCAAATTTGGAACAAATAAAACATGACGTAGTGTCAATCCTGGCCCAATTTTAACTACTCCAGCTTTAATTACTTGTGCATCGCTACCATCCGGAAGTCGCACTGGACATGAACTAATGCTCACGACATTAGATAAATAAGTAATATCACCAGTCAAATGGTTAGAGGCGCCGGTGTCAAGTAGCCACTGAGCACCAACATCCTTACCAGACAGCTTATCGATTCCGGAAGACCCGCCGTCAGGCTTTGCTCCATTGAACACGCCGACAACCTGTTTCCATTGCTCGTCGTTCATCCAAAGAAACGCAGATCGGTCTCCTTCATACACGCCACCTTCTGTGGCTATTGATCCTTGCACGGGACGGGTTTGAGCAGCGTTTGCAACCTGTCCGCGCCCTCTCCCATTACCGCGACCTGTACCGCGTCCTCCTCTACCTCTACGGGTACCGCTGACTTGTCCATCCTTACCAGAATACCACCACTCTGGATAGCCTATGAGTTGGAAACACTCGGAAACATTGTGACCAGGCTTGTTACAGTTTCCACAAACAGGTTTTCCATCATCGCGACGAGTTGGTAATTTCAGCTTTGTTTGAACAGCAAAGCTAAGAGCCTCGGCTCTCTCATCCTTCGCAATTGCAACGGCACGATGAATTTCTTCATTCATAAGGCGGGCATGAATCTGGTTGAGATTTGGCAACGGGACAGTGCTCAAGATGTTCGAACGGACTGTGCGATACGTTGAATCGTCGAGTCCCATTAGAAACTGGTACACTTTTTCTTTCTCCCGCTCACAAATTAGTTCCTTGTCGGCTCCGCATTTACATCCACAGGTACATGTTGGTTGCTTAACATACGCATTGAGTTCTTCCCACATACCTTTCAAACGATTATAGTAAGCGCTCAAGTTCATGCCCGATTGCTTAAAACTTGAGATCTCACTCTTCAATTGATATACTCGCATGTCGTTGCCCACGGAGAACCGCTCCTTCAAGTCCTCCCAGAGATCTTTCACGTTTTCCATGTAAGACATTCCTGAACGCAATGACGGATCAATTGTATTGAAGATCCAGCCAACTATCATAGCGTTCACAGCGCTCCAATCATCAAACTCGGGATCAGTTTCAGTTGGTTGCTGAATTCGGCCATCAATAAAAGCCAACTTCTTCTTGGCCTTCAAAGCGTTACGAAACGCCTTCATCCATTCGTCATAGTTGTCGTCCTTGAGCATCACGGGTGTGATTACAAGTCCGGGGTTGTCGGCAGAGGTCATGTAAAACAATGAACTGGGATCGGTCATTGGAGATCGTCGCACCACGGACGTGTCTCCGGTCTTTCCAGTTTTCTCTTTCTCTTCACTGGTCATGGCGCTAGGGTGTTGCTCTGATACCATGTACGATTTGTGTGAAAGAGAAGAGCTCATTCTCATTAAGCCTCGGTTACAGTATATATACAATTGGAAGTTCTAACCCTAGTGCAACAGACGTACATAACTTTAACTAGGAAACTAAATTCTACAAATTAGGAAGGATATACTATACAGGAGTAATACACGGAGGGCTCAATATGTTTCATATTGCCTTTTCAATAAAATGCAATATTTTTGGCCGAGTGACCTTTGGTCCAGCGGCACAAGAGTGAGGAAAAGTTTGGGAAATCCAGGGTTCGATTCCTGACACGTTGTAATAGAATATGTATTAGAATAGGATTAAAAAAAAATGCAATATTTTTGCAAAAGAGTATTCAAATTTATTATCGACCAAATTAACGATAATATATAAATGTGCATATAATTTTCGTTCTAGCCAATCGAAGTATAAGACAAGGGGACTCGATGGCCCCAAAAATTGTTTCTCTGATTTTTAGCCATGGGTAAATCTTCTTTCCATATTCCTGGCCAGCAGCAAGAACACTGGGCGCGCAATTAGATTAATCAAAACTAATACTACTTTATAGAAAAAATCAAAACCTCTTTCTGTTTTGCTTGAGGTCGTTTGTTAGGTATTTACTCGGGTCTAGGTTTGTCTTGTTCGTGCGGCGTTTTTAGTTTTGACTTTTTTTGGCTAATTTAAATTATGTACTCATATACATCATATTATTGTTTTGTGTTTGATGTTTTGTAGCTAATACTTTTGGTACGGTACTTTTGGTGTAACCTCTCCCTTGTTGAGTTTTTTCGTGGAGAAAAATTTTATTATAAAAAAAATCAAACTAATTCTTACACAAACAAAAAAATAAATCAAAACAAATGTACTCGGACGATTAAATTATGATCATAGAAAAATAAAATGGAAAATTAGGCTAAAGTCCCTCTACTTTGGTGATTCAACCTTTTTAGTCCTTGCTGTTCTAAAATTACTCTTTCCGTCCCTACTATTAAAAAAAAACACAGACAATTAGTCCCTAAAAATCAACATAATTTTTTGGGTAAATTACATCTGGCCCCCTGTAGTTTAGCATATTTAACGCTCACACCCCTGTTATTTGCAAACCGATTAAAAAATCCTTACTGTTTGAACAAATTGTACAATTTACCCCCTCGTGCCGGAATCGGAGTTTTTTCCGGCGAGGAGGCACGGAAAATGACAATTATACCCTTCTATTAAAAAAAATAAAAAACTAAAAAAAACACTCTTCTCTTTAACCTAAAAACGTAGTCGTTCCCTTTAATTGTTCATCAACAAAATTATTAACTGCTTATTTTTTCACAAGGAGGAAGAAGATCTAAACACAAAAATTAATGAGGGGAGAGAGATAGAGAGAGAACCTTCCGCTCCAAAAGGACGTTTCTTAGGAATCTCCATCAAATAATTTAATCACCAAAATTCGCCAACGGCAGTTAACATCCTCGAGCGACTTGTCGTCGCCGCCGGCATTCACGAGACCTCCGGATTTAGGACGACCGCCCCGAGACTTCCCGGACAAGCAAGAGAAGACAAAAGTCTGCTACGAATTATCGAAACTAATCAACTAAACAAGATACCCAGCAGTGTTGGCAGTAGCGGTGATTGGGGTTCCGGTGGCCTTAGCGGGAGCTAGTACAGGGTGCCATTAGCTGGGATTGACACGCCCGGTCCAAACTCGTCAAATTTCTAAGTAGTAATTAGCTATTTATGTGTATAATTGTGATCATTTTTATCTGTTGTTGGGTTTTATCACTTTTTGTTCATCTTGATAAATATTTGTCCAGCACATTGTTTTAATTCTGCTCTAAATGTATGTGTTATTGTTCAAGGTTTCGAGGTGGCCATTTTTTTGGGGGGGTGAGCTGTGAAACAGAAACGGTGCTCGCCGTATTGGGGAAATTATCCCTCAAAAATCCCCAATTGGGGATGAACCCTAAATTGAAAATGGGGATTTTCTTCCCCAAAACCCCCAATTGAAATATATATGTGTTGAATTATTGAACTAAAAATTTAAATTCCTACACTCACGGGCAGTTCTCGGCGCCGGTGAAAGAGTATGAGCGAGGAAGAAGAAGGTAGGTGGAGGAAGAAGGAGGAGATAGGGGAGAAAGAGTTTTTTTATTTTTTTTAATAGAAGGGTATAATTGTCATTTTCCGTGCCTCATCGCCGGAAAAAACTCCGATTCCGACACGAGGGGGTAAATTGTACAATTTGTTCAAACAGTAGGGATTTTTTAATCGGTTTGCAAATAACGGGGGTGTGAGCGTTAAATATGCTAAACTATAGGGGGCCAGATGTAATTTACCCTAATTTTTTTTATGACCATTATACCCTTCGTTTGAAAAATTAACTCAAACCTAAACCCAAAATTAAATCAAACCAAACCCCAACCCAAATAAACCAAACCAAAATTAACCTAACCTAACCCAACCCAAACTAAACCAAACCCCAACCCAATTGATTAATTGACATTTCAACCTAATCGGTCCAATATACATTTAAAGAACAAAGATAATAAATCAATAATTAGTCGTATCTATCAAATTAGAGCTGCCTTTATTGAGGCTAAAGTGCAATTTAATAACAAATCAAACCGATCGAGACTCCTAAAATCTCCGTAAAGGCAACGTAATGCGAGGATGAAATTACAGCGATCAAATACGAAAGGGAGGTGGGTCGGAACAGGAAGAGGGTGATTTAGGGGTAAATCGATGGGGGAAACGGTTAGTTGATATTGCTTAGCAATCTGTTCTCGAAGCTTCGTGGCTTGTTTTCTAATGGCGTCCATGACGCTCGGTTTCCTCTTCCCCGAGACTCTGACCACTCATGTATAGTTGTGTGGAGATGGATAAGAAGAGGCTCACGGCGGAGATGGACTTCAACGAGGACTCCTCCACCGCCGTGATCAAGATCCGGTGCCACCTCCCCGACTTCCTCTAATCCGTCAAGCTCAACTAATTCAAGCTTGGCTATGGCTACACCTACACCCGCCCATCCCCGACCACCGTCTTCTTCTTCCTCGTCGCAGCGCCTCTCTTTCTAGCTATCTTGGTCCGGTTCACTAGCCTGGAGTTAGACTGGCTCCTTAACCTCTGGTCGACCTGTCACTTGCTCCGACTCATCTACCTAGTCGACTTCCCGTGCTATAAAGGGGAGGATGAGCAGAAGATGTCAGTGGACGCGTTCATTAAAATGACAGAAGAAAATGGCGCCTACGAGGACGAAACCCTCCAGTTCCAGCACAAAATCTCCACACGCTCTAGGCTCGACGAAGAGAGTGAATTGTCTCGGGGAAGAAGATAGAGAGTGAGGTGGTGGTTTGGTTTGGATTGGGTTGGGTTAGGTTAATTTTGGTTTGGTTTATTTGGGTTGAGATTTGGTTTGGTTTAATTTTGGGTTTGAATTTGAGTTAATTTTTTAAACGAAGGGTATAATGGTCATAAAAAAAATTATGTTGATTTTTAGGGACTAATTGTCTATTTTTTTTAATAGTAGGGATTGAAAGAGTAATTTTAAAACAGCAAGGATTAAAAAGGTTGAATCACCAAAATAGAGGGACTTTAGCTTAATTTTCCCAAAATAAAATGATTATTTTCAATCATGTAATCGTCATCGCTACTAACTTCGTTGACCTGTCTAGCTGCAGGATCTCAATAATCTAATGAATAATGATCACCAGTTGGTAGGAAACTTAACTGCAGCAAGCATAAAAAAAACTCTCACTTCTTTGAAACCTGACGGTTCTTGACTTTGAAATATCAGAGTTAAACAAAATCAACGATATTAAAACAAAATCAACCATACGCCTATCTTTGTAGAAACAATGGCTCTTCCATGTCACCACCTGGAATACTATTCATCTGGTCACCTCCTCCTCATCATCAGCTTCACATTAACCTTCTCCGCCTCCGCCATTAATGGCCAGTACTCTTCCACGAACACGGCGTGTCCCCCCTTCAAGTGCGGAACTGGGTTCACTTTCAAGTACCCATTTTGGCGAGGAGTCCGATCGTGTGGATACCCCGGGCTCAACCTCTCATGCGACGATAAATACCCAACCATCCATCTACGCCATAGTAACACCAATTACCAAATAAACAAAGTTGATTATTCTAGTAAATCTCTTACTCTTTCCTACACTCAGTTACTATCAGACACAAGTTGTCCAAGGGTACCCAACATCCTTGGACTGGACATAACAGCCGCGGATTCAAATTCAAGTGCGTTCAGGTTTGTCTCAAATTCTGAACCGAATTCGTATATAAGTTTTTCTATTTGATAGCAAAGATATTAATTATTTAGTAACAATTGTTATTATATAGTTGAATATCTTCTGATAGTGCTTAATCCTACTATATATTGCACGTATGACAATTTTCATTGACAAGCAATAAATATTTTATGTATAAAAAGATTTTTCTATTTGATCCATCTTTTATAAATACATGTATATATGGTTGATGTTCGACTTGCTTAATTGTGTTCAGCTACACAAAAGGCAACAAGATCATGCACTTGTTCTACAACTGCACCTTGTACCCGCCGTCATCCCAAGACATAGCCTGCCTGGCGTACGGAGACAAGAGGTCGTACGTATTCGCGGAAGGGGCGATTCCGGAATTTGACTGGAGGAAGTACTGCGAGTCTGTAGTGGTCGTTCCTGTGATTGACGAGTCTCTGCCGGAAAGGAATAACGATAATTTGGTTGCGAATTTTGCGGTGGCTCTGCGCGCCGGATTCAGGGCGACGTGGAAGCAGCCGGACGGAGCAGCCTGTGGATCCTGTGAGGCCAGTGGTGGGCTGTGTGCTTTTGGAGATTATGGTCAACGGTTGAACTTCTCTTGCATCTGTTCTGATGGGGTTATTAGGCATTCCGTTGACTGTTATAAAAATAAAGGTACGTAGTGGATTAGACAATAGTTAAGATTACAATATCCAACTCGAAATTGAACTAAAAAAATTAATCTCCTTCTCATATCGTTGTTCAGAAGGAGGCATTCGAGTGTCTAGCACTGGACCAAATCGTACAGAACCAAAGTTTGTTGCCTATGGTAAGTCAATTATATTTTCTATTTTTTAATGAAAAGGTCAGTTCTGGTAAGTCATTTTGATGATAGAGGGTGAGTGAGTTTGACTACATTAACAATTGAGATATTGTGTTTGTCTTTTGCAGGTGCTGTTATCTTCGGAGGGTTGATCATTGCAGCGACAGTATTCTACTTCGTCTTAAAGAAGAACAAAGTTGGTTCATATAAACCAGTTTGATCCTTATTTCTCAATGTTGGTTCAATATTCGTGTGCGTATAAAATATTACTCTCAAAGTTAAGGAGAGTAATCTAGCATTCAAAGTATTACTCTTGGTTGCTCATTTGTAATGTCAACACTAAATTACACGAAATATTTTACTCAATATTAATGATAATTTATTGGTGATATTCTATTATTCAAAGTTTAAGTATTGTTGACTACATTTTGAGACTATTTTCCTAATAATGTATTCTATATTTGTAAGTTCAACATCTTTGTCTTTGTGGCATGATAAGAGTTTCTTGGCGGAAACTTGACGCAGACACCAAAGACGAATTTATATCAAGCACCCAAAATATAAATATGAAATTAATTGATCAAATTTAGATCTTAATTTAACAAATCTGAATTTGAAAGAAACTTTTTTGTTGCACTAATTTGCTTTTAAAGACGAACGCTACATTCTTAGATCGAATTTAGATATATTTTTTTTTGAGCTGGGATCGAATTTAGATCTCGTCCTAATTGCACAAATCTTAATTTGCATCTAAAAAATAATTGACTATTACCAAAACGGCTATTTTTTGGTGAGGCCGCCATTCGCCCTAACGAAGGAAACCTAATCCCGCGCCTCCTATTTAAAAATCCCGCCTCCCAATTTCCCTCCCAATTGAAAAGGGGAAAAAAATTCGCATACTTCTCGAAGGGCACTGGGATTAACCGCCTCAATCGCGACATGGAAATAGACGACCGGAGCCAGCAACTCCAGGAGGCGGACGACCGGTTCCTGACGTTCGTGGAGTACGCGAGGGCAGTTTTAAACCCCGGGGAGGCGAATGAAGAAGAAGATGACGACGGAGGAGGGGAAGGGAGCAGTGGCCCCGGGTGGAGATGGATCGCTTCTCGACTCCTCAGGACGTGCATCGCTTACTCGAGCGGCGTCACCCCCGCGATCCTCCTCTCCGAGCTCTCCCAAGTAACCGCTCCTTAGGTTCTTTTTCCCTTTTGTTGTTATTGTTTTAAAACCTCAATTTTCGTGTTCTGTTTTGGATAAGGCGTGGGGAGATCAGCAGAGGGCCAGAGCACCGAGGAGGCGGCCGGAGATAATTAACCAGTTGAAGAAGAAGAATAGGAGAAATAGGCTTCCAAACACTGTAACAATTGATTCCATTTACGACAAGAGCTTCTTGTCGCTGAGCAGTGTCCTGGAGGCCGTTATCGTCGATGCTTTCCTTCTCCCAGGTCTCCTCTTCATACTGAAATTGATCCGAGATCTTGAGGTTAACAAAAAAACATTTCTTATTGCGTTCTGTAATTTGACTTAACAAGTTTCTTTTTCAGGTACTGAAATATACATGCTTCGATTGGGGGACTTTTGGAGCTCCAATACCATTGACCTTTATCTCCACCGCAGGTGAATGTGACTT
Source organism: Hypericum perforatum (assembly GCA_012979155.1). Classification (NCBI taxonomy): domain Eukaryota; kingdom Viridiplantae; phylum Streptophyta; class Magnoliopsida; order Malpighiales; family Hypericaceae; genus Hypericum; species Hypericum perforatum. The sequence goes on along the minus strand of SOPF01028997.1, from coordinate 37,916 downwards.
GCGCGATATTCATTTTCGGTGTTTCGGGTTTTTCGATCTGGTCTCGGTGCTTGCCTCAGTTTGATCAAAGAGATACTTAATAATTTGTTTTATTGCCACTTAGCTGGTCGGTTCAGAATTCCGATCTGATGCCTAGTGTTTTGGGTTGTTGTAGTTGAAAAAAGGATGTTGAAAACTAACCCCGGGTGATGCCTAGTGCAGAGTGGAATTTCGACCTTTTTCCATTAATTTCAGAACATGCTCTCTTGTGGGTGTTTACGGCGTACTTTTTCGAGATTGGCATCTGAAGTAACTTGCCGAATGCTATCAAGGGTGTTAGAATTGAACTAGGGTTTGCTTAAACTTTGTTCTTGCCCCAACAGAAGATAGAAGCTGTTTGTCAGTCTGCATTTTCATCTTGTAATAGAACTTGCAATTCCTGCAACAACCAAAGACTTGACTTACATAGTTGTTGTTCATGACAGCATGTGACAACCAACGATGAAGAAACTAATTCCTTCGACTCTTTTCTGACAGGTACTATGACCTGGTGGACCCTAGAGCAGGAATTCTGAAGAAAGGGAGAGAAGTGTTTCTCACAGGATGCTACCTTAGGGGTGCTAGAGAAGGATCTGGTTGTCCGCGTCTTCTGCCAACCGAATATCTTGTCATATTGCTAGATGATGTAATCTCACAATTCCCTGCACTCGCTTGTCCTCACCCTGTGCCAAATTAAAGCGAAGTCTCCGGCCATAAATGAATTATGTGTAATATACTGAATAAAGTTGCATTTAATTTTTTCAGTTAAATGATTATTTCTCAATTGTTTCAGGAACAAGATGATGATGCCATGTTGATAGCAGCTCAGTTTTGCTCGGATTCTTTCTCATCCATATCTCTTAGTGAAGCTAGCAGTGGGGTCTCGTATTCATTATATGCAAGGTACTTATTATCATCTTCCTTCTATTCAGAAGTCCATTATCTCAGGGTATGATGTGCTTTTAAATGCTCATCTCTTTTTGGTTGTGTATGACTGTATGGTCAAACTCTTGAGGAATCCAAACATGCTTTTGCTCAGAAATCCCAGAGACTGTATTATATAGTGGCCAGGGTTATCATTATGAGTTTGATGTAAGAGCATGACAGAGTGCCTCGTTGTATTTCATGAGTAGGATTGAATCTATAGGGCCGGTAGAAGCTCCAGGAGTGTTCAACAGTGTGCAGCGGAGGCAAATAACACTAGTCGATAATGATGGCATCAAGCTGAAATTTCTCTTATGGGGTGAGCAGGTCATTCTGGCCAATCTTTGCAGGTTAATATTCTGACAATCTATATCAAACTTTTTTTTTATTCTATCGTCTTTACCAATCAATGTAGCAATCTACTTGCAGCATTGGAAGTATGCTTGCACTAGATAGTCCTTACATTGGAAGTTGTGCGATGAGTGCAGCTGAAACAACTGATGAACTATGTCTAGAATATGGCAGTGCAACACAACTGTATCTGGTGCCTTTCATTCAACATGAGGAGCAAGTAAGATCTTGCATCATTCACAAGTGATGTTATTTTCTTCTGCAACGCCAAGTTGATTTCTGGCTCACACTGTTCTGTAGGTATGCGTACAATTATCTCAAAACAGATTTCAAGGATCTAAGCTAATGAGTGCACTGGAGCCTACTCAGGGTCTTAAAGTTTCACAAGTGAAATTGCCCTGTGATTCTCATGGCTCCATTGATTTCAGTAACTACCCTTTTCGTGTGAGCTTCCATGCGACTCAACTTTCATGTTATTGACATCCTGTTTGCTTTCATTTCTCAGTGGATCTCATTTTCCTTTAATGAACCTTTTTTTTATCAATAACCTTTTTGGCATCAATCATTGAAATTTGAAGATCAGAGAAAAACTATCTTGACTTCTCTTTGAAAGTACAACCTGATCCTCTTGAAACTATAGGGCTTTCAACGTGTCCCTTATACAACTATTAGTTTAAACATGTTCCTACATTTTGGTGGAGTCGCCTCTCTGACATCGTACAAGTTTTCAGACATTTGTGGCCGATCTTCGTGACAAGATGAGTAGCATCAGTCTTTATGGCATTGTTGCGGACATCTTTCATCATAAAAGAACCTCAGATGTTGTTTTCTCCTTAAAGATTGAGGATCCGACAGGGACCGTTTGTGCAAAGCTACAGTTTACTGAATCTTGGTATTGAAGCGAGCTCAAATTGCTTCCATAAAGTTGGTGATGCGTTAAACTAATTATTTGACATACAGCCTTTCCTTCTACTCAGGTCACTAGGAAGAGTGGGAGTTGGTCACACAATCTTTATATCGGGCTTGTCTTTCTCGGTAACAAGGCATGGAAGGTAAGAGGATAACCAAGTATTAACTCCTCGTTTCAATGAAGATGATAGGTGGTTTGCATGGGTTCTCCCTTGCGTTTATAGGCATTACAACTTATTCTATACTGGGTTTATGAGGCTGGACCGCCACTATCTTCTCACATGCTGACTATTCGCCTGGCAGTTATGAACTTTCTTGGTTTGAGAATGATGGTGGAGCATCCTTAGTGAACCTGAGTTGTTTGCCAGCTTTGCTGAACTCGTCTTGTCTTTGCAAGTTGTCAAGTCTCCATGATCTATTGCACGATACTAGCTGCCAACAAGTATGAGTACTCCCACTTTACCTTTGCTTTGATATATCCTGCTTTTACACACAATTTTTTGCAAAGTTATTGGTCTCAATCATATCATTAATCCATCATTTTGTTGTATCTTTGCTTATTGTCGATCGTTTTTGTTTTCTTATGGAAAACAAAAAAGAGTTAATCCAGATACTTTATCTATTAAATTACGCTTACCCCTCTTAGGACCTTGAGGCAAGGAACCAACCATTCATCTGGGTTTCGTGTCTTCTAATCAATTTCTTTTTTTCCTACACAACATTTACAGGTTTGTCACGTTAAGCTTGACCAGGTTGATCAATGGCATGTGAATACTAGATTTACTCATTCTCTTTGTGGTCATGTGGTCAACCCGATGCCTAATGGAGATGTCAGATGCAGCTTCTGTCACTGCACTTGTAACCCAGAAACAGTGGTCCGCACATTCCACTTAATAATAGTCATTGCAGATGAGACTGCTAATATTTATGCATGGAGCGTGGGGCAAACAGCAGCCGAGTTATTGCAAATATCTCCGGATGAGTTTTATCATCTGTCTGAGGTGATGTTCTAATCTGTTTTAATAATCATTGCCAAACTGGTTGACAAAGTGCTTTGTGTCGAAAGGTCCAAGACAACAACAGAATGTTATCTTTATTTAAACATCATTAAATAGTAATTGCTTGTTACTTAATTGTAGTATCATTTAAAGTTGAATCAGCCTCCATTCTGGTTTGGTGCTCAAGACCCAAAAACTGACTAAGCATTTGGAAAGCATTTGTGTATTGTTTTTGCTTAGCTAGGCCTGCAGAATCTATCGCGAGCTGCAATAGCTTCCGCAACTTACATTTCTAGTTTTTGTAAATCACTGGCATCACATACATTTGTTTACTTGTGTGCATTACAGGATGAACAGTTTATGTATCCCTCGTCCCTGGAAAGCGAGAGCTTCATCGTTGCACTAGTAAACTGCAGGAGGCTTGGAGATAAACTTAGTCAAAGCTTAGCCACGAACACGGATGCTATCTCATGGGAGATCACTCGTGCACAAAGATGTGATTTATAGGGCGGATAACAAGATTTGCCTTAGACGAAGCGGAAGGTCGGTGCAAAAATGTTCTTATTAAGAGCTAATTGTTCAAGTTCAGAAATGGAAATTGAGTTGTTTTTTTTTTTTTTTGCATTCATAATTTTTTGCAGGATACTACAGGGTCTAATTTATGCTTTGAGCAACATTTATTTTTCCAAGGTACGCACCTGTAGGTAGTGGAGGACATTCTATTAAGAGTAATTTATATATTAGTTTTTATTTTATAATCCTATTAAAAATCAGAAACCCGTATTTGGAACCTAGAAATAGAGTAGTTAAGGCAATTATTTAAAATGAATTCAACTAAACAAATTTTTATTGCCAAAACAACACCAAGAATAATGAGACATCACTCAATAGAGAAAAAAACAAATCATTGCAACCAGTTGCAACACAAAACACAAATCTTATTAAATCTTGAACTCTGGTTAAGTAATGGGCTAAATTGTAAGATCGCATGGTGAGCTCATGCCTTGTCTTGATCATCGAGAGGGATATTGAGCTCGTTGATATATTTGGTGACTTCTGTAGTTAGTTCGTTTCTGCGCTTGGTCTTGTCCCCGCCGTTATAAAAGCGTACGGTGTGATACACGTTGAGGGTGACGCTTTTGGTCTTTAAGTCACCGGGGCCGCCCTCCTTCTCAACCACAAAATTCCACTTTTGGTTCCAGTTCTTGGATTGTTGCTTCACATAACTGATAGGCTCACACGTTAAGCACTTGAAAACTGAGAAAATCAATCAAGATACTAATGAGTTTCAACAGAGCACTTACTCGTCCACTTTAGTTTTAAGCTGGTCGATAGTGGATTGTGGGGTGTCAATTGGGATGTTGAATTCCACACTATCGCTTGAATCTGGTACGTAGTAGTAGTTGATAATGTCTTTCTTCATCAGTTCTGAGTTGGGGCAGAACACGAGTTCTCCATCCACGAGTTTAAAAATTGTACTCAACAAATTCATGTCGTGGACAACCATCTGCAATGTTGTAAGTATGCAGTATTGACTTTTAGATGGGATTAACTTGTATGCTGTATATTTGGACAACAATATCAATTACCTCTTGACTATCTGGACCAGTTTTAATACAATCACCGACGTCGAATGGCTGAGTTACAAAAACGAATAGGATGGTCTCAAATCCTGTCTTGGCTGACTCGCTGAACATGAAACTTAAGGCCACGATCTGAGTTGATATGACAATCAACAAATTGCTTGAAAGAAATCTTGTTATTATCAACCACACAATCAGCATAATCACCAGTTGGATTGTGGAAACAACCCGATTTAGATCCCCTAGGACATCGTCTCTGCCATTTAAGGTGCGCAGCAAGTCCAAGCGGTGTCGATAAACTCTCACCTGGAACACAACAATTATCCATAATAGTGCCCATAATCCACATTAATCTAGTTTTTGGAGAATGTACTTCTATTACTAAACAATCAATTTAAGAAAAGTTGATGAAGATTATATAAATGGCGGACATTGACTACTCTCACCACCCATTTTCTGAAGTCTGATCTTCGAAATCGTTCGTATCCAGCACTCCTATTCAACGGTCTAACCGGTTGAATAGCAGCCTCCAACTTCTCCCTCAACTCCCTGGGTGCTTGGCTCGCTCTTATGAACCTGTCAAGTATATGGTTAACGGATCACATGCTTGTAAAGAAGAAGAAAGAAAGTTAAATTGGGACAAATGGACAAAAAAAACAGTTAAAACAATCAGGGAGGTTAGGTGATAATCAGGGAAATGTCTTACTTGGGTCGCCCTGTAATAGCTGCACTGCGACCTGCACATATTTGTACTATCTTATCGAAAAGCTTGTCTCCGGTAAGCCTGGCGACGCGCTCAAAGCTAATATCATCTCCGTCTTCCTTGATATCGTCCTCCTCAACAATAACAGGTAGTTCTTTTCCAGTGATCTCATTCACAACATACTCTGTGGTCCAGTACCTATTCTTTGTTATGGCTTCGTATTCATCGTTCAACACCCTACCTTTGTGGCTCATCTCCACGCCGATCTTTTCGCAGATCCCACGCAGCTGCTTTTGCTCCTCCATCGTCACCTCTTTCTTCTCCTGGCACCTCTTAACGATGAAGTACAGAGCCAAATACTCCAGCGACAAAGTCTTCCCCATCCATATAGCGAACCCAACAAGTGTACCAACTATTGTCCTCGTCACGAAATTAAAATCTTTCCTAGTATCTTTGTCGGGTTTGGGCTCGGACCCACCGACCCTGAAAACAATTAGCACCAGCCAGCCAACCAAAATAAAGCCCACCCAAATAAAGCCCGTTGAGCTGGACTTCAAGCCCAGAATAAGATAGGCCGTCTTCCATCTAATACACTTCCTGTCTTGAAGATGGGCCACCAAGATGGCTATAAGGGCCACGGCCCACTTAGCCAGAATCCAGCCCGCTAAAAGGATGAAGGTTAGAATGCACCACCTCCACCCTTCCAAGTCCCATAATGTTGTATCTCTCAACGTTTCGCTGGTGAAGGCAGCAATCAAAAGCGAGGAGAAACAAATAAGTAGAGCCACTTCCCTTGTTAATTGTCCGTACTTTCGCTTACTGGCCTTAGAAGGTAAAATCTTGGTTATCTTCTCCACCGGGCTCGGTCTCTGAATGTCTATCATTTGAACTGAACTCATTTCCTGCTTAAAAAAAAAATAACGCACGTTCAATTTCGTGTTGCAATTCAAGAAAATGTCTAACATTGTAATTGATATGATTTCCAAGTGGAAATAATGTATTGAGCATTTCCTAACATTGTTTATTTTTTAGAGTTGAATTTGGACAGTATTTAGTGAGGTAAGCAAGACTAACCTGATTTTATGACCCGGATTCCAACTTAATGCACGTTTTCTTAAATGTTGAACGACAATATGGTGATGATGATCCAAATGGATACAGGTAAGCTTTATATAATGTATGGATAGGCAATTGTAATATGAAGCTATAGAGTAAAAGTGACAGTCATTCGTATTGGTTGTAGGTCATAGGAATCTGATTTTGTCCAAGAAAGAGAGAGACGATAAAAAAGAAAAGATGTCTCCTCTCCAACTTCACTTCTTATTCCGGTTGTGAATCACGACGTCCCCTATTAGTTTTGTAGCTTCACGCCAAGTAGCAAATTACCATCTCTAACAAAAATTGCTGGGAGCCATCAATTTGGGCTATGTGGTCCATTAGGCCCACCAGCTTGCTTTCGCATATTGGCAAATGCTTTATTCTATGAGGGACATACCAAAGCACTCACCGAGAGGCAAATCTCATTCCTTTTATCTTTAATTTAACCAAAAGAAAAATTCCAACTCGCATTGTTTAAGTTATACCAAGACCTTGTGCCATTTCCGTGACACACGTTTTCCTTTGGAGATTATAATTTATTCGATCTTCTAAATAATTTTAACTTAAAAAATTTTGATTCAATGTGTTTGTAATCACAAAAGATTCTTATAATTTTTTGTACTACCACATCATACTGAAATATATTTTTTCAAATTTATAATTAGTATAAGGTAAACTGTACATAAATACAAAAGGTACCCTGAAACAGAGGCGACCAGCCGACCATGTAACAAAACATGTTATTTTCAAACTTATTGATTATATAAAATTACACAATTTTAGTGCCTGAAGCGGGTGAAGAACAAAAGTAGTGTGGCCCACTTTCCTAAGCAGACAACACTCTCCTCGTCTGTTCGCTATGCATGACGCATTTCTCGGTCTTGTCCTCGCACTCAATTCTCCGGCGGAGACTAAACTCGAGAAGCCATATAGATATAAGTAATAAGGTACTTGAGATTATTAAACAAGATCTTGTATAAGTTTTAGCTGTATACAAATATTTTCTTAACCCACCGTGTGAAACTCGCAGATATCCGACGGATCAAATTCAACCACAACCACATCTCTTCCTACCCCTTAGATCCGAACTCAACGGTGATCTATTTGTCCAAATCGCGCAGCTGGGACCACCCATCAACTCTTTCCTTTCCTGTCGGAGATTGTTTGATCTCTAGAAAGAGAAACCAATATTAAAAAAAAAAATTAGAAAGAAAAAAGAGGAGATGGAAGGAAATAGTAGTAGCGGTGGTATGGGGAGGAGGGTGGGGGTGGCGGTGGATTTCTCGCCGTGCAGCGTCAAAGCGGTGAAGTGGGCGGTGGACAACATAGCGAGGGATGGGGACCACCTCATTCTCCTCACCGTACGACCCGAAGCCTTCTACGAGGGTGGCGAGATGCAGCTCTGGGAGGCCACCGGCTCCCGTACGTTTTAATAACTTCCACCGCAAGCCAACTCTTTCCAATTTCTTCAATTCCATTTTTTGATGATTTCCTTAAATAAATACTCCCGGCCACGAAGATTTTTACACGTTCTATCGACTTAAATATATAGATTAGTATGACAATTATGATATAAACCAATAATATAATATTAATAAGCTTTGGTTGGTTTTTTTTTCTTCTTCATATTATTGTAGCTTTGATTCCGGTGAGCCAGTTTCGCGATCCGGCGACGGCGAAGAAGTACGGGGTGAAACCCGATCGCGAGACGCTTGATATTGTCACAGCCGCTGCCACCCACAAGAAGGTACACGTAATAAGGACTCGTGTCTGTATCTGTAGAAAAGAAAGAAATTATTTAACAAAAAAGTATGAATTAATTACGAAATATGAGCCGGTGTTTGAATATTAATAGATGCATGAACTACATATAATACATTTTCGTTACCCCACCGGTATATATATTATCATCAGATCTTTTTATTGAAATGATATTTGGAGTGAGTACACTTAAAAAAATATTAATCATTTAGAAAAGAAAAAAAACATGCAAGCATTATTACGTAGCCGATGGACGTAGAGAGAAGCATTAGTTAGTTCTCGGAAATGTGATAAATGAAGTCCTAATTAAATTAAATCAAAACTCGATTCGGATTCGGATTCGGATCTGAATTGTTGAATATGGCCGGAGCAGATAGTGGTGGTGATGAAGATATACTGGGGGGATGCGAGGGAGAAGATTTGCGAAGCTATTGATAAGATCCCTCTCAGCTGCCTTGTTATTGGTAACCGAGGCCTTGGCACGCTCAAGAGGTATGTATACACTAAAACCCTACCTACCTACCTATCATCTTTTTACTCTCTCTTTTTTTTTTTTTGTTCGAATAGGATCACACTTACGATGAACTAATTTATAAGTGTTGCGATGCTAAACCGATCATCTCTCGATCCCCTGCCTGTTCCAAGAATTACTTGCATGATTGCGATGCATCGAAGATGGTGGACTAATAATATAATGTTGCTTGCAGGGCTATCATGGGGAGCGTCAGCAATCATGTGGTGAATAACGGAACCTGTCCTGTTACTGTGGTCAAGTCTACTGATCACGCGTAGCCTCGAGAGTTCAGTTTCCAGGACTAGTTAGTTGCTTTTGCAAGCCCACAAGCCTTTTAGCTTGCTCTTTTTTTTAATAAGTAGATTTGATTTTACATTTTTATATAAATAGACCTTGTGTATAATCAATCCGTCTTTCCTGAACGGGGATGCAGCCTTGTTCCTTGATGTAGTGTGCATGTGCGTGCGCGTGCTCTCTTGTCTGTGTCGTATCTAATAAGTTAGTAATTTTCTCTCAGAGTGAATTAAGTTAGTAATTTGATGTTTTCTCTTGTTCAAGTTGGACGAGCATCTTTCTATTATGGAGACATCTAATTCCCACGAAAGCTGTCGTTCTAATCTGAGGAGTGAATAAATTTGCATGAGGCTTTGGTCAATAATGTCTACTGCTTTTTTTTATTCCAATTAATGCTGAAGTTCATAGTTGTGGACTTGGGAGTGCGAAGTTGGATTTCCAACCACCAACCCTCCCAATGTACTAACAACTAAACTAAGTGGAGAACCTGAAGTTAAAAGAAAAGATGAATAAATTCACAGCAGTCACGTAGATGAGTCTTTCTGCGACTTTCATCCGGTGAACATTAGCGATTTTTGTCCTAGCTAGTTCCAACCAATTAGTGATTTTGTATGAAAAAGACCGAAGTAGTGTAGTGTAGCGTGTCATTCGAAAATAAAATGTGCTGCATCTCGCTGCGAGGAAGTGATGGAGGCTGTGGGGGAGATAACTTGTTTAGGTTACTAGCTCATGGTTCTGATCGGTTGGAGAATGATAGTAGGCCCGAAGAAGCTTAAGCTGAAGCTTGTGGGTATGATTCATACCATACTCCCCATCGCAGCAGAATCTGCCTTCAATGCTGGATCTTCTAGTTCGAAATCGTTCCGTCTATCTTCAGCCTCAAGAGAAGCTCGTTAAGTTAACTCCGCTGATGATTGCGTCTCCTATTGCCTTATTCTCGAACATGAGACATTGTTGTGGTTGTTTGCCAATTGGTTGCAACCCGTCCGTTAATTTCTTGGAGGTCCAGTCTCCAAGATTGTAGACAAATTAAGCATGCTCTGGAATGAATTTAGAAGCAGAGGGCCTCATATTTGGCCTAATAATTATTAGCAGCATGATTGCTAATAAGTGGGGAATGTAAGACAAGAATAAAGCACATTTTTGCGGTAGATACAAAAGCATAATCTTAATTAATACTTACACGAGCTGTCACTGTAATGAACTAGATTATTACTTACAGCAAATGACGACGTTTAAAAAGGTCTAAGCACACTCCAATCTTTTCATTCTCGCATAGAATCTCGGTTGGACATCTCGTTCTACATCTTCTTAATCTCCGGAATATTCCCTTTGAGAGGTATTCTGTCTACTGCGTCTAGGAACCATCCGTGAAAAGAGCACCATGCCCACTAGCTTTCATGTACTTCTTCAACAGAAGAACAATGATGGCAATGGTTAGTCCCACAGCGGCCCATGTGAACAACCGATCATCGGCAGGTTTTTGAACCCTCGCCGGGGGCCTTTGCTGGAGCTGATCAATTGAACGACCAAGAGGAACATCCCTAGGCAGAGCAGCCTCTGAAAGACCAGGATTTACAAGGGCAGGGGCCTGGTGCAGTTCCTCCGCCTCCACTTGACCACCGTCTGCTGGACTCTCGGTGATTGCTGGAGCTGGGGATGCTTCGACAGCAGCAACGGCTGCGGAATCTTCAGTGGCCGAATGAGCTTCGCCTTCCTTGTTGGCAGCATTATCCTGGGAATCCTCGGGCAAGCTTAGTTGGGGTACAGGTGGTGCCTTGCTCAGCATATACTCATGAATCTGCAAATATCCCAAAAGCTCTTCAGCATTTACTGGTTATCGGAGAAATCAGATAGACAGAGTGATGATAAAGTACCTCATCAATGAGAGTTTGACGTTCGGGGTTACCAAATCTTGGAGCCGCTTCACGAGACTTGATGGCCAGAGTTTGCCTCTCTTCCTTCTTGTAATCCAGCGAGCCCAAAGCACCATTTGGATTTGTTGGCATGAACGCGATGAGCGCCACAAGAGCTGTCCTCACTGCATCAAATTTACACAAGAATATCAGCAAGATGGTTAGGAACTTGGAAAAGTTGCCAATATTTCTAACACCCGACCCGCTCGGCCAAAGGAAGACAGGGCATTCCCAACCTTTCCAACTGAACAAACCTTCACTAAATCTCAAAACAAGAACCACAGTGATTTATCCATGAGAACATACACATAATCATCGAACAAATACCTACAAAGCAGTCAACATTATCATAAAGCAGGACGAAAACTCACCGCTCCAGGACGGCTGCCAGTGCTCGGGATGGTGATTGGATATGCTCAAGCAGATCTTGGTCTGCGTCTCGAAGCGGCCATTAGGCTAAAACAAAACAAAACCAAAACAACGGGAGAGACCTACCTTCAGCTCACAAGCAACAAGCAGAAGAGCTTCTTCAACAAATAATAAGACTTGTTCTAACCGTCAATAGCATAAAGGACGGAGGCTTGAACGGGTACTCGGCGGGTAACTGGATCCTCCCGTGATATATCCCTCCCTCGAACTCCGTCTCACTCGGCCCCCTGATCGCAAACTGCCACTCGAATATATTCTCCTGCATCCACCACCCCCCAATAACCGTCTCAGACCACAATCACAACGGAAAAAAAATATTAATCTCCACTAATTTCTAAAACGAGGTAGTTTTTAACCTAAAAAAGCGGTTACTTTCAATTCCGAGGAGCGTAAACCTAATTTCAGCTCCGAATCGATCATAACGCGAAATAAAAAGAAGAAAACAAAAAAAGAATCGAGAGGAGAAAGAGAACCTCGAGAGGAAGGCTCATGAAGTCATCGGAGGGATTGGATTGCATATCCTTGACCTCCTGTAGGATCCTCTTCACCGCCGGGTTCTTCATATTGTACTTCTCCCCCGCCATCTCTCTCTCTCTCTCTCTCTCTCTCTCTCTCTCTCTCTCCTTCGTTAATTTGATTTTTTCTGTAATTCTAATTTTAATTTCGGGGGAGAAAAATCAAAAATAGAGAGATAAAGAGGAGGAGAGAGAATGAGGAGGTCTTTGATGATCTGAAATGGTTTTGGTTATTGGTGGAGAGGAGCTGGATACTAGAGGACTTGGGATTCTGGTTGACACGTCATTCCGCGTCGGTTCGGCCACGTGTCGATTTCGCGATGGGCGCCAGATACTACTTTCCTTGAGTAGTTCAAGATGTCGACGTGGAAGACGTTTTTCATGGAGGAAATATTGTTTATTTATGGTAAGAAAATATACAAACTAATGGCTTCGTAATTGAAACACGAGTTGAGCATTTCTTTCGAAATCATGTCGATATAATACTTTTACGATTATTTCCTTAATAATATTTTTATATTCTTTTCTGTTTCGGGGAAGCCAATACTTAAAATCGAAATCTCCGGTTTAATCTACAATGGGCCTGGCCTCGGCTTCCACGGGAGCTTCGAAGAGGTTCGGTGCTCTAGCTTCAGGCCTCACTTGGGCCAATAATCTGGATGCCCACAGCTGAGCTTTGGAGGGTTCGAGACATTTTAAGTACGCCTTGGGCTTGAGCACAAGTTGAGTACTTTTATATTTGGACGTTGAACTTTTAATAAAGTTTACGAGAAGGAAATTAAATCATATTATTTTATTTCTAAGAATTGGGTACTATCAAACCATATTTGTCAACAAATGGAGCTAAGATATTAGCAAAGAGTTCTGATTGTGATAGATGGGACCACCATCAGCTTTGAGATCTTACTTGCTGGACGTTCAATCCAACATTCCGACAAGCCAATCATAGGGCATTGTTCACTTGTTTAGCATCAAAACTCTCTTGGGGCCATTCCAGTTTTGTTTGGATTTTTCTTTTACATCTTACCTAATTTGGTATCTCAAGACGCTGCTACAACGCATTCAATATTAACAATGCTTTAATCCTGTCGGTACTAAAGCAAGTCCGTTGGACGTTGTCCTTTTACTGTTGGTGGCTAATGTCCTTGGTTGATTCCTGTGACTTCCTTCCTGATAAGGACTTCCCTTATCAACTCTGACTTAAGACACTTCACATAAATAGACGACAACCGTGTAACATTAGCCTTGTACTGTGCAACAACCAATATTGTCACGACTCGTTCGACTCTTTTACCGAAAGATTATATTGTAACGGTGATTTTTGTCAGAAAGTCCTGATTGGATGCTTTTCGTCTTTCAATCCTGACAAAATAACCTTTCATGACAGGATCTGGGAAGGATATGGGGCAGAAACAATTTGCTTTTGGTTCAAATTTGTGATTACGTGAGTTGCAGGTTACCTAATGGTATCTGAGACATTAGGGTATCCATCTCGTTGGCTCTTAGCGGAAAAAATTATAAAGAGCCGCTTGTGAAAGCTGCCTCTCACCTGCACCAACTCATCAGCATCAATCGAATAAATTATCTTAATAATTCCAAGCGATATTGATATTCCGACCAATGCTTAACAATATATAACCCCACCAATCAAGTCATTTTAGATGAAAAGAAAACAGAAGTACTACTAGTACACCGAAGTCATGTTTTCATACCAGCATCTCAGCCTTAGTGAAGCTCAGGACATGCTGAGCTCCTCGAATCGAAGCTCGGAGACGGTTGAAGTAGGAAACGGATCAGATCAGCACGAGCATTGGAGGGAGGTATCTGATTGCGGGCTTAATCAGCATCCGCAACATTGTTTCGATCAGGGGTTTGCTGCTGAACCCAATTATGATATGCTTACACCGCCCCTTCAAATGTGTCTAGAAGAAATCGCGAGGCTTGGTGAGATCCAGAGTTGCTTTCAGAACGCTTTCGAGACCATCGAGCAGCAAAAAGATCTGTCTTCTATAACCGCGCTTAAGCTACTACAAGATTACGGGAAAGGGTTCAATCGGTTGAATGGCGATCGAATCGTTCGACCGACGAACTATGCGCTGCACGGAAAGCCAACGAGCAAGCTTTTATCGACCGAAGAAATCATGAGGCTTGCTGGAGCCAGGTTCCTGAAGTCATCAGAGAGGGAGATCGATCTCTCGGAGCTGCTTCGTAGTCCTTGTGATTTATCCTTGGTTGTTCTTCCTGAGGAGGTTGAAAACCAGGTGAAGCTTGCAGAGATCTTGCTGGCATCTGCGCGGAAAGTGGATGAACGACAACTGGAAACAGCAGCCGCGCTGCTGGACGAATGCGATCAGCTGTCGGCGGATGATGGAAACACGGTCCAGAGAATTGTGTACTACTTTTCTCGGGCTCTCCGGGAGAGGATCGATCAAGAGATGGGAAAGATTTGGACGAAACGAAGGATAGACATCGAAGAGGCAATTATGACTCCAAACTCGGCCATTTTGGCAAGTCATCTAGAACTTCCGTTCTCACAGGTTGCACACTTTTCGGGTGTCCAGGCTCTGATTGATCATGTGGGCGATGCGAAGAAGATTCACATGATCGATCTCGGAATAAGACTCGGTATGCAATGGACCGTGTTAATGCAGGCCTTGGCTTGTCGGAATGATTGCCCCATCGAGCTGTTAAAGATCACCGCTATTGGGACTTCAATGCAGCATTTGATCGAGGATGCAGGTAGAAGGCTCATCAGTTTCGCGGAGACCATCGGTATACCGTTCTCTTTCAAAATCATTATGGTATCGGACTTGCTGGATCTCAGGGAAGATCGGTTCGAGTTGGATGCCGATGAAACGGTAGCGGTCTACTCCGAGCATCTGCTCTGGACCCTAATTCCACAGCCAGACAGACTCGACTATCTGATGAAAGTTATCAGGCACCTGAACCCGTGCGTGATGGTGGTCGTTGAAGGCGAGTATACTTCCACGTCGCCTTCGTTCGTGAACCGGTTCATCAACGCTCTGTTCTTCTTCAGCGCGTATTTCGACTGCCTTAACCACTACATGAGTCGAGACAATCCGAATCGGAAGGTGGTTGAAGGGATGCACTTCGGCGAGGGGATCAGGTCGATTCTGGCCCCGGAGGGCGAGGAGCGGAAGATTCAGAACGTGAAGACTGGCGTGTGGCGCGGATTTTTCGGCCGCTTCGGAATGGAGGAAACCGAGCTGAGCAGGTCGTCTTTATACCAGGCGAGCCTGGTGTTTGACAAGTTCAAATGTGGGAGTTGTACGCTCGAAATGGATGGCGAGGTAATGCTCATCGGTTGGAAGGGAACGCCTCTCTTTTCTATTTCAGCTTGGAAGTTCATCTATTTGGTAGCATCATCAGCAGCTCAGCACACAGTTTGATGTACGTATGGAGATCTCGAGTCAGAACTCTGAAACCAACATTTATCTGTAGAGAGATCTCGTGTCAGAACTCTGAAACGAGTTGATGTATGTATTGTGATATCCAGTTGGAACTCTGAAACGACTATTTCATTCTGCAGTTAAAATTGTGAGAATCTTTCAAACATCGCAATGTTTTTTCCTCGATATGTGTGTGTGTGTTGGTAAATAGATTTTGGGAAAAGTTTAAATGTGATACCTGTGGTTTGGCAAATTTTGCGTGATGATCCTGTGGTCCTAAAACACAACTCGTGATCCTGAGGTTGGTTAATAATTTTGCGACGTAGCCTCGGGATATCTCCGAACCCAAAAAATGCTCCGAACCTATGTGGCGTGCTGATATAACACACCACATAGGATTATTTTGCCCGAGTGTCATGCCTGGGTGTCAGATGACATGACACGAACAAATATCTATTTCAATCACTAATTTTTTTCTTTTTTAAAAAAAATCTCACTTTTTAATAATAAAAAAATCCCCCAAATTTCTAATCCCACTTTTAATTTCTAATCCAAAAAATCCCACCCCGGATCTACACCCTCCCACGTCGACCTCAAATCTTTGCCACCCCGACCTTCGACGATCACCCCGAATCTTTGCCACCCACGATAGCTGAGGAGCTCCTCTCGGGAACCCTAACTCCTGCCCTGCCTCCCCGATAGTCGTCGGCGTTGTCTTCCTACTAAGGTCGATGGCATTCTCCACCGTCGTGGCACCGTCTCGGGGCTGGGGATTGCTCCTTTGAAGCCGGCGTCGATCATCCCATTCCTTCTGGCGGGGACGCAGAGTCTGTCTCCATGTGCGCGATCACGGTGCCCCATCCCAAGGAGAAGGTTGCCGCGATACAGGAGAAGGTGGACCGCTGGATGAGAGAATCGGTTGTCGAAATAGTGAAGAACCTGAGGGAGGCGCCCTTGCTCGTCCACCTGTACCCATCGGCGGTGGTGGAGAAGGACATCCGGGAGGAGATGTGGCGGTCGAGGGTGGAGAGGTGGGGAGGCAGGAATCTCCGGCCCCGGAGGGAGTGATCTTTGTGGAGTGGTTGCCGGCGGAGGACAAGGAGGAGGCGGCGGCGAGGGCATGGGGTATCGTGGTGCAGGGGGCGGGTGCCGAGTATGGGCTGGTTTGCTACTTGTTGAAGACATCTTCGTCGTCGGGTGGTGGGCCGAGGCAGAGAGGAGGCGCGGCGGCTTGGACGGTGGAGGCGGTGATGTTGGAGGTATTGGTTGAATGTCGAGTAAGCTCGGTGATGTTGGAGGCCGATGCGGGGTCGTTTAAGGTTGAAAATTGGGTTAGAAATTGGGGATTTTTTAGGTTATTTAAAGGTGGGATTTTTGAAAAAATTATATAAAATTGTGATTGAAAATAAAATTTTACATGTCCACGTCACAAGACACTGCGCGCGCCCCGTCACCATCAAACGACAGCATATTTAGGTTCGGAGCTGTCCCGAGGCTACGTCGCAAAATTATTAACCAACCTCAGGATCAGGAGTTAAGTTTTAGGATCACAAGATCATCACGCAAAATTTGCCAAACCACAGGTATCAAATTTAAACTTTTCCCATAGATTTTAACGAAGAAAACAAAAATAAGACAGAACAGTGAAACATGCAGCAAAGAAAGCCCCTAGATATACGAGCCTCCCCCCCTCTCACGATGGTAGCTCCCGGTGCAAGACACTTCAACAATACAAAGACAACCATCGCTATTTACAATCAAAACCAAACTACTCGATCCCAAAACTAACAGACTTCAAAAAAATCCCAAAAGAGTTAAAGTTCTTGATTATCCATTTTTTTTTCAACATATTAGATCAAAATAGTAACTCAATAGATAGAATGCTTAAAAAATTTACGATTGTAATGTTTCACTTCAAAAATTACCTTATTTCAAAGATTCCAAATATCTCAAAGGATTGTACCAAATAACGAATACCAAACCCTACCAAACATACCACCATTAAATATTCTGCTCTAATTTGAATTTAGGGATGGTAATGGGTAGGGTAGAGTAGGGTATTGATAGTATCCAATCCATACCCTAGTTTTTTTAGTTGGATCCACACTCTACCCACGACCCTATGGATATCTTTTAGAAAGACCCGAACCCAGACCCTAGGGTCTAATCAAAGATCCATACCCTATCCATAGACCCGCTACTTTATACCATATTTTTTTAAAATTTTAATATGATCCATATAAAAAGTAAGAAAAATAAAGTTTATATTATAAAAAAATATCAAACTAAATTTAAATAAAATAGTAGCATTTCAACCAACTAAATAAATATGGTTCATAAGTTTTCAATAAATTTATAAGTATTAAATATAAAGCTTGAAAATAAAATAATTTCTTGCTGATTTTCCATGTGACTTTTGAATAAGTCTTTGTGATTATCTTCTTGCTCCTTTCTTGCTCATATAATTTAATTATTCTCAATTTATTTTGCATCTGAATATAAAATTTAATTACTTAATTAGTTATTTAAATTTGATATTTTAATATAAAAAATTAATATTATATATACTTGAAACTTCACTGTCGACATCATCAATAACTGAAGCATATTCTACACTATTTGTGCATTCTACTGAATCTGTAGAGTAAAATAAGATATTAAACTTAATCACATTATTTTAAATCACATACTTGATAAAATATATCATTATCGAATTATCTTTTTTCATGGTCTCACGCAACCAATTTTGCAAACAGTTAAAGTTTCCAAAGTCTCCGAATGCAAACGATTACGATGAGCGTTTACCACCCTACCTCCTATACTAAAAGCACATTCCGAGACAACACCGGACACAGGAATACATAGCACATCTCGAGCAATGATTTGCAATGTGGGATACTCGAGTCCATTATTTTGCCACCAACTTAATATGTCAAAGTTCTCCGCTTTAGGTAAAACAAACTCTTCTAAGTAATGACCTAATTCAAATTTGCTCACTGAACTCTTGAGTTTTTTCTTGCTCTTCACGAAATAGTCATATTCAGGTTTGTCTTATTAGGTGTTAGAATTTTTTTAGTTAACTTATATATATATTATAATTATTTTCATAATAAACTAACTAGGATCTAAGTAGGATCTAACTAATGGATATATGGGTAGGGTCTAACAAATGGGTCTATGGGTAAGGTATGGGTCTGGGTTTAAGTCGATCCAATCCAGATCCAGACCCTATTAAAATCCACATACATAAATCTATACCCTATTCATGACTCATGGATCCTAAGACCCGCTGGATAGGGTAAGGGTCTGATCCACGGAGTTTGGATCTTTTTGCCATCCCTAAATTTGATAATGCAGTCTCTATAGAAGAAAACCCACTCCAAAAAATTCCAATACACTTAACAAAAAAATCGCATCCGCCAACGGAGGTCCCACGACCATTCTCCATCAGACCAAAAACCACATTCAGCAACTGTTGCTGATTTTTGAACTGAGATAAGTAAGAAACAATCTGCCACGTCTCTGTTTTAGACATTCGGAAGCAACCCAGACATCTTCCCAAAAAGAACACCCTCCGTGAAGTCCGGACGAATTATGTATGTCTCCACCCATTGCCAACTTACTAATAGTTTCCCAGTTGCTGTCCGTGACCACCCATAGGTATCGAGATTGAAGAAGTCTTTTGAAAAGAGTGAATCCCGAGCACCACTTGAGCCCATAGTATCATTATTATTGGCATTTTCTGTCATTGTCGGAATCACGGAATCTTTCAATTTTTGATGCCATGGAGAATATAAACACATACAATGGTATCTGTCTGAACTTCGTCATCTACTCCTTGCCTGATCCTATGACAGGTTCCTTGTTTTCAACAATACTTAAAAATGCCTTTTTTTTCTTGTTTCTTCCTGTGATCCTTGTGCATTCTGAAATACAGTCGATGGGTACGAGACTTTACGTGATTGGATGATTGCTCTTAATTATTCCCCACCAAATAACAAAGGATGGAATCCAAGATGCAGTGAGTTCGATCATCGCAAATAAAGTTCTCTTGCTAATAACGACATGTTCTATGTATCATGTCAACTATAGGCATCTATCTACGATCTACCTCTTTATATAATTCCAAAGGCAAACAACTAAAGTTCTTCCTTTTGCAGAAGGTGAAGCCCATCTCATCATTAAGCACAATTACTGATCTTCATCTTCATGCTTCATGTCAGATGAAACATCACAACAGAAGCATCTTGACTTCTTCAAAGTTGTGACGAGAAATGGCCAGTCCGCGTAGATTATCAACAACAGAAATTTTGAAGGTGGCAGAAGCAAGGTTCTTACAACTTTCTTCGAAGCAACTTATCGATATCTCCACGATCAGTCGCTTCTTCGATGCGGGTCAATTGGGCTTACCCGGGGAAGAGATCAAGGACGTCGAGCTAGTGCTGCTTCTGCTAGCTGCTCTTCACAAGTACAGAAACCAAAAGCAAATAAAGCAAGCGCAGAGTTTCCTTAACCTGTGTGAGTTCTTGTCGTCAAGTTCAGGAAACTCGGTCCAGCGACTAGTCCATCACTTTACCAGATCTCTTCGAGAGAGGATTGAAAGGGAAACTAACTTGTCTGAACCGAGAGACTCGGAGTTAAGGAAGGTTTTGGATCCCTATACATCAGAAATTCTGAACCCTGATCTCATTGCTTGCATACTAAAAGTTCCCTATAAACAAGTTGTGCAGTTCGCAAGCATTCAGGCCATTATGGAAGGATTGGCAACGGCTAAAAGAGTCCATCTCATTGATCTTGCAATCCGAACTGGCGGTCACTGCACGGTCCTAATGCAAGCTCTTGCCCATCGGCGGAACTGCCCCGTTGAGCATCTGAAGATAACTGCAGTTGGTACGGAGTTGCAGTCGAAGCTTGAAGAGATCGGTAGGCGTCTTGCAAGCTTCTCCAAGACACTAAACATTCCTTTCTCATTTAGAACTGCTATTGTTGGAAACTTAAAAGATCTCAAAGAAGACATGTTCGAGACAAGCGATGACGAAGTTGTCGCTGTCTACTTACCGCTCATACTAAGGAACATAAAAGCTCAGCCCGCAGGTTGCTTGGAATCACTGATCCGAGTCCTGAAGAGCCTCGACCCGTGCGTGGTGGTGATAATCGAGATGGAGACAAACCACAACAAGTCAGACTTCAAGGAGCGGTTCATGGACGCGCTCTTCTTCTACTCAGCGCACTTTGACTGCCTAGACGATTGCATTGACCGGTCTGATAGAGGCCGAATGACAATGGAGGCATTCATGGGACTCGAGATTCGCGAAGCCGTCGTGGCGGAAGAGAAGGACAGGGGCATCTGCCCCATGAAAATAGTGGAGTGGAGAGAGTGCTTGGCCAAATTCGGGATGGTGGAAAACGAACTCAGCGGGTTGTCCATCTACCACGCTGGGCTGCTGCTAAACAGTTTGGCTTCCGGGAAGCCTTGCACGCTCGAAAGGCTTGGAAACTGCCTCGTTGCAGGTTGGAAGAACACGCCCATCTTTTCTGTTTCGTCTTGGAAGTTCCATCGCCATCATCATCATCATCATCATCATCAACATTACGAACAAGCAACATGATCATGTTGAAAGCTCTCACTTGCGAGTTCGAAACGATAATTTTTCTGTATTTCAATATTTTACGAATTCAGGTAAGTCGGAGTTCAAAAAAGAAAATGTATCAAACGTTGATCATCTTATTGCCCCAACTGGACAAGAAATCAATCCAACCTTAAAGACAGAAAGATAAACTCCGAACCAAAACCAAGCAAGACTCCAAGTCCTCTCTCTCTCTCTCTCGTTAACTAAAAAAAGCGCGTGTTTGTTTGTTTGGTTTTCCAAGGAACGCACAGAAACTGTTCGATAAAATTACTGTTCCAAATAATGATAATGGGTACCCAAAGAGAGGCAATTGCTACCTTTAGTGAGTGAGGAAGAGTATATTATGCTGTTTTTACCTTCTGCTTGATCTAAAAAGCCTGGGGCTGGCTGTGTTTGAAGGAAAACATGCTCATGCCCAGATGTTGACGTGTCCTTCCATGTTTGGAACTCGTTGATGGACTTTCTTTGTGGTTCGTCGTTTGTTAGATAGCATTGAGATCCCTAATTTGGTTTCTTGGGATTGTTTGATTGATGGGTGTGTGAAGAAGGGGGATTTATGAGAGGGCGAGGGCAAGGAAGGTGTTCGATCAAATGCCGGAGAGATGTTGTTTTTCGAACCATGTTTCTTTCTGGGTATGCTAGAGCCAGTTCGATGAGCGAGGCTTCTGGTTTTGATATTTTCAGAAGACGTTGATTGACGGTTACGTGCAAAACCAATGCTTATGATATTTTCAAAGAGATGCAGATTGCTCTATGTTTAATGTAAGCACAATATCAATGGCACGGGAAAAGAGCAGCAGTGAAGGACCTGCTCATGCTACCAACTGAGAGATCTTTTTTTGTTTATTATCAAGAAACAGATAAGGAGGGAACTCTTATCATTCTCTCCAATTTAGATATCTTTTTGTACAGAAACCATTAAGATTAGGCACAAAAATGACATGTGATGGAGTGAGTGGTTGGCAATCTAATGTCAAGTTGGGCAATGATGTTCATCAGCTGTCAGCTTTTCAAACATTGTTTCGAGGTTGAAGACATTGGAGCCCTCCGTTAAACGAGTTGATTGGCCTCGCGCACTTGCGTGCAACAATCACCGAGTTGATGACCTCGTCTACTGGATGGAAGACTGAAAGAACTTCGAAACCTTGAAGACTGCCGGGATCAACGATGGGGTAAAGAAATGCACGCGCACCATGAGCACTCCTGAGCAACAGCAATGCTCCAGGAGCCATGTGTTCTGCCAGGTGCTCAACAATCTGGCTCTTCTCTTCCTTGTCCATGCCAACTAGAGCTGCCAGGAAAACAACTTCATATTGTCTCAAGCTCTTCAGGCTCAAAACATTGGCTGTGTGGAAAAACATTCTCCCGGACAAGTCAGGGTCCGACGACACCAGTCGAAGGGCCTTGGAATTCGCAGACGAATCCATGTCGTAGTTATGGAAGCGGGTAGTCCTCAGGTGTTTAGTAGCTAGGATGATGGAGGAGAGTGGAAGAGGGCCAGAACCCACAAAAGCAACAGTCCTTGGGATCTCAGAGCAACTACTGCTTAACAAAGAAAACTCGAGTTGACTAAGTTTAACGTAATTGGAATAGTAAGGGAAAACTCCAATGTGGTCAACTGGATTGTCATAGGATCCTATAAAAGAAGAGTAATGACTCTCTAGCAACCCCTCAGCTTGGCCACAGAGCTTAATGAGCTTTGACCTGATCCCTTGAACTCTCTCACTCAATCTATCAATGTCTATACAACATTGGGGCATGCATAAAAGTACAAGTTGGGTGAAGAGGGAGTTCACTTGCTTGGATGGATGCAAGTTATCCAACTTAGAGATCTGGTTATATATCTCACAAATACTCTCTATTAGGAGCTCGTTTGGGCAATCCATGGTAGGAGAAGAAAAAAATGACATAGAAAAGACTTCCCTACAATGCTGTGTTGAGGCAGTTAGTTGTATATATGAGCAAATGCTGGAGGGAGAAGAGTGCCTTTCTTTATTGTCTACTTTGTGGTAATAATGTGGTTGTCATTTTCACATAATGGCGCATTCATTTTCGTCTTTCTCTCATGTGTAAAATTTTATTAATTAAATTGTTATGTCAGGATGAAATTCACTTGTACTAAACGTAAGATTGCAATAATCTGTCTCATTAAAATCTGTCGCAGAAAGAGTATCTGAAAATTACTGGTATCTATTAATTTCAGACCTGGACCCGTGTCCATGAAAGATTCCTATCACCCGTTCTCTCATGTGGTTTTATGACCTGAACCACCATGTAGCTAGGTCGTGTTACACTTGGTCCCTGGTAGTGGCTTGCATGGGAAAAGGCTGCATGAAGCCAACTGATGGGTTGTGTTTTTTAAGAAAATTGAAGCCGACCGGGTAGATTAAGTGGTGTTTGTCACGAGGCACTTGACGAGTCATTACTAACATGAGGACATAACTTCCTACCGTGGTCGCAACTAGTTATTGTTCTGAGTAACCATGGAAAATATGAGAGAGAATTTAAAATTGCATATTGTCGAATTAATCTGAAGGACAATTTTTTAGTGGGATAATTATAATGTCCTATTGTTCGAACAAAAAAAATTATATTTATTAAAAAAATCAACAAGATAGCAAATAATTAAACATGCTATTTATTATGTCAAATTGTGTTCATAAGCTCGTAGTAATCATCATTAACGACAATGATTATGTAGTTAATGAAATATTAACCCGGTAGTTAATGCTGAGGTACAGATACAATTAAGCGCGCAGTGGCGCGCTTGGTTTAGCTTAACTCGAGATTCGAACTTTAGATCCGAAAATGTTATTGCATTGGAACTAACAGGGACTGATTTAAACTTTAAAGAGGGAAGTCGCTATGAGGATATAATGTCGACATTTCTCGTCAATGTCCATGAAAGGGAAGGTACACCAAATCCATTTTCGTTTTTAATCCCGCTTGTTTACTCGAACCTGACTCAGCTTAATTTCTTTTTAATGATATGGTTTGCTAAATCAGGTGCCACTAACCTTGTATTTTTCCTGCTTAATCTGTCTGGTCCCTGTTGGATACAGGTTTTCCTTTCCCTAGTGGGCCCTTTCATAAGGCTTATAGGTGGATTCGAGAAAAGGCCCAATAAGCCAGTTACTGTGCCTATTTGGCCCACTAACTGAGCGGTTGGCTGATCACGAGACGCACGCATGGGTGAGAGACAAAGTCGGGATATAATTTATTTTGTACTGGGTCTTATGTTTTTTTTTCCTTCAAATGAGATAATTAATTATGATTCCTGATGCACATTAAAAAAATTATATTCTCATTAATGCTTACCTTTCGAAGCATCTGGAACATCAATATTTCAATGGAGAATTGTGATAAATTCGGATTTTGTTAATTATGCCTATCGAAACAGTAATATAGGCAGATGATATTTTGGCTTCAAATAAAAACGTGTATCCTTGGATATACAGTTCCGGAATGCATCAATACTTATCAAAAACAAACTCCTCACAATTAGAAGTCATATCTGATGTGAATTTAAAATAATAAAATATTGCATATGACCACAAAAAGAGAGAGGATTGAACATGGAATTATTTATTAGACTACTTGAACCAAACCTCTAAAGGAATGTCAACATTCATCATGATATAGTCGTTATGCATCTAACCTATGATAAGTTTTTTTAATTAAATTGGATAAGGAAATAGCCGAGACGTGATCCATATTCGACAAGATACGTAAACTGTAAGCAATTCCAAAACGTAGGAAAATTGAGCCGGTTCACTTATAAATGTTTTTTTTAACACAAGTGTCCCCCTGGGCTTTAGTTGCCGGCTATTGGGACTAGGAGATATATTCTTTCTCTGGCGACTAAATAAATCCCACTCTATCGGCCGCAGACATTCTCCGAACGGTTAGTCTCGGGTCATTTTCCAGAGTTCTTATGTCAATGCACAATTAACATTATCTCTGAATCATAAATTAGAATATGTTGGTTTAAATATTTTTAATCATGATTATTAGATATGCTATGCTAATTTATGCTATGAGCATAATAAATGAAATTCATACCTTATATAGCGTTACCTGAGAGGGATTGCACTGCAATTTGCAAAAAAATCTAAATGCGCATATGACGTACGATATTATAAAAAAATCATAGGTGATCATTTCTATAACGTAATCGTACCAGATTGACACAGGCAGTGGTGTTTGGTTGACGAACCTGAAGAGGGATATATTTATTTTTATGCTTAGTTCCCTGTTTTTTTTTCCATCATACGGAAATATTATCGGGTTTCGGCCGAAAAAATATTTTATATATAATACTATAATGTAATATCGGTTGCGGATGAAATCCCTTCTTCATTTTTTTGCAGGCAATTCGCAGCACAAAAATAAGACAAAACGTCACATCTCGAGAAATTTATTTATAATGCATCTCAAAAAAAATCTCGCGGACAAGGATGTTTTATCTGGTATGACAATGTCAACTCAAAAAATGCGGTTCTAGTTAGTCAATGTATTATGTATATATCGATTCTAGTTCGAACACTAAACATGTTCAATGTCCCAACTAAAGAACATGTTCAATGCACATTTTGTCTAAGGTCTACAAGAAACCGGAACGGCTGCGGGAAGAGAATAAAGACAACCTCGTCACTAATTCTATTTAACCATCTCGTATCATCTAAATTGTAGAAATTTAAAAGGTGTGAAACAAATTTTTTCATAACTAAGATTTAAATTTTTTAATAAATATTTGATATTATTATATTACTACTTATTCAAATGGAGACTTTCTTTTTATGAAATTATTATTGATCAATTAGCAAAGAGTTTTTTTTAAGTTAATGTATTATAAATAAACTAAGTAGTTTGTACGGGGGCTAACTAATTACAAACCCACCAAATCCTAAGCTAACCCCATATTATACGAACAAATCAAGTGCACAATAAAATAGAGCTCATTGCAATATCAATCCAAAGATGCAAAAGAGTCTCAAGAAAGAAAAAAAATAGTAGACAGACCCTAATACCGTGAAGTATCGAAGAAAACATAGCACTTTTAATTATGTAGTGATTCAAAATATAAATTAATATCTTGAGCTGTGAGATTATTTATCGAATTAGGCTACATAAACTATTCTTAAATCTGCCGGAAAAGGAATTGGATAAGAATTATATGGTCATATTGGCCTTCTAGGAAGATTACTCGATTTCTAAAAGGCCATTTTTCACACCGTAGTCGTATAAATCGTGAACTGTTATGAATTCTATGGATATGAACAATAGTAATAAGTAGAGAGGAAGAGATCAAGAGATGAACTTCTCATTCATATATCATTCAAGTGTGTGATATGTACATCAAATGGTAGCTATTTATAGCCAAAGTTAAGCTACATAACATGGTGGAAACATTGCATGGTGGAGACATAACATGGTGGTGAAGGGGATGAGCTTGATAACATAGTGAAGGAGTGGTTGAGCTTGATATGGACTTAGTGGAGCTTGAATGGCATCAATTATGATTTATAATACTCCCCCTTGGATGCCATTTAAATAACGTGCCTCATTAAAACCTTACTCGGAAAATCCATTGGGACAAAACCGTAGTTAAGGAAAAAGAGTACAACGTAAAATCACTTAAGATCTCTGAGTTGTTTCAGACCAATATTATGGACATGCTTCTCAAAAACTGCAGTAGGCAGAGATTTTGTGAACAAATCTGCCAGATTGTCAATTGAACGAATTTGTTGAACAATTATCTCTCCATCTTTTTGAAGATCGTGTGTGAAAAAGAATTTTGGTGATATATTCTTTGTTCGATCACATTTAATATAACCTTCTTTCAATTGGGCAATACATGCAGAGTTGTCCTCGTATAAGGTTGTAGGTATTTCTTTTTGAAAAGGTAATCCACATGATTCTTGAATATGTTTATCAATAGATCTCAACCAAACACACTCTCAGCTTGCTTCATGAATAGCCAAAATTTCAGAATGATTCGATGAGGTGGCTGATATAGTTTGTTTCATTGAATGCCATGAAATAGCCGTACCTCCACATGTAAATAAATAGCCAGTTTGCGATCGACCATTATGAGGATCAGATAAATATCCTGCATCTGCATATCCAATTATATCTGCTTTTGAGACATTTGGATAATACAAGCCCATATCCATTGTACCTCGAAGATAACGAAATATTTGTTTGACTCTAATCCAATGCCTTCTTGTAGGTGAAGAACTATATCTTGCTAGTAAATTAACAGAAAATAATATATCAGGTCGTGTATGACTAGCCAAGTATATTAATGCACCTATAGCACTAAGATATGGTACTTCAGGACCAAGTAATTCTTCATCGTTTTCTCGAGGTCTAAATGGATCTTTTTTCACATCGAGTAATCTTACTATCATTGGAGTATTCAACGAGTATGCGTTATCCATATTGAAACGCTTTATCACTTTTTATATATAGGGTGATTGATGCATAAAAATTCCATCTTCAAGATGCTCAATTTGCAACCCAAGGCATAATTTTGTTTTCCCCAAATCTTTCATTTCAAACTCATTTTTCAAATAATCAACTGCCTTTTGAAGCTCTACAGGAGTTCCAATGATATTGAGATCATCAACATAAACTGCAATTATAACAAATTCTGATTCAAATCTCTATATAAAAACACATGGGCAAATATGATCATTCTTATAACCTTCTTGTGATAAGTAGTCACTAAGACGATTGTACCACATGCGCCCCGATTGTTTCAACCCATATAATGATCGATATAACTTGATCGAGTATAGTCCTTTTTGACTTGAATCACGTATTTCTGGTACATTTAATCCTTCAGGGATTGTCATATAAATATCACTATCAAGTGAACCATACAAATAGGCTGTTACAATATCCATTAGACGCATATCCAATTTTTTTATTTATTACCAGACTTATCAGATATCGAAACGTGATTGCATCCACCACAGGAGAATATGTCTCTTCATAATCAATATCAGGTCTTTGAGAAAAACCTTGTGCAACAAGCCGTGCTTTATATCTCACAACTTCATTTTTCTCATTTTGTTTTCGCACAAACACCCATTTATATCCTACGGGTTTTACATCTTCAGGTGTGCGGACTACTGGTCCAAAAACTTCACGTTTCGCAAGTGAATCTAATTCTGATTTCATTGCTTCTTTCCAATTTGGCCAATTTTTTCTATGCATGCATTCTTCGATAGATTTTGGTTCTAGATCCTCTTCACCTTCCATAATACTTAGTGCTACGTGATAAGCAAAAACATCATCGATGATGACTTCATTTTGATTCCATTTTCCTCTAGTCATAACATAATTTATTGAGATCTCATGATTATCAACATGTTCAGGTACCTGATCTTCTCTCAGAAACAATTCTTCTAGAATTTGCCTTTTCTTGATATGAATATTGACTGGGGATTCTTCGGGAGTCAAGATATCCTTATTTTGACCATCTCTAATTACTTCTTTTCTTTTACGAGGATTTTTATCTTTGAAACCAATAGGCCTACCACGTTTGATTTGTGCCTTATCTTCGTTGGCAATAATTGATCGTCCTTCAGGAACATCAATCTTTAAAGGAGCATTAGCAGCTAGAATATGTGACTGAGTTACTCTCTTTGGATCAGCAAAAGCATCTGGCAATTGATTAGCTAAATTTTGAAAATGAATTATCTTTTGAACTTCAAGTTCACTTTGCTTTGTTTGAGGATCTAGATAGCGTAAAGATAATTCATTCCAATTAATATCTTTTTCAAGCTGCTTATTTTCTCCCCCCAATGTTGGAAAGATTGACTAATAAAAATGACAGTCGACAAATCGTGCCGTAAATATATTTCCAGTACGTGGCTCAATGTACTTCACTATCGATGGAGAATCAAATCTAACATATATTCCTAATCTTTTTTGGGGTCCCATTTTAGTATGTTGTGATGGAGCAATTGGAACATAAATCGCACATCCAAAAATTCTTAAATGGGAAATATTTGATTCCTGACCATGAACCAATTGAGATGGAGAGAATTCATGATAATTTGTTAGCCTGATACGAACTAACATTGCTGCATATAAAATAGCATGTTCTCAAGCTAAAATAGGGAGTTTTGCTCTCATAAGCAATGGTCTTCCAATTAATTGAATCCGTTTAATAAATGATTCGGCAAGACCATTTTGAGTGTGAACATGAGCTACAAGATGTTCAACACTTATACCAATGGCCATACAATAATCATTGAATGATTTTGAAGTAAATTCACCAGCATTATCAAGACGAATAGTCTTAATTGGATTATCTAGAAAATGAACTCGTAATCAAATTAATTGAGCTAGTAGTCTCGCAAATGCCAGGTTGCGAGTTGATAATAAAGATACATGTGACCATCTAGTGGATGCATCAATTAATACCATAAAATATCTAAATGGTCCACATAGAGGGTGAATAGGTCCACATATATCACCATGTATACGTTCCAGAAATCTAATAGATTCATATCTATTTTTAGCTGGCGAAGGCCTGATTATTAATTTGTCTTGAGAGCATACAATGCATGATAATTCATTAGATTAGAAAATCTTCTGGTTCCTTAAAGAATGTCCATATGAATTATTAATAATTCTTCGCATCATAGTTGAACCGGGATAGCCTAACCGGTCATGCCAAATAGCAAAATCAGTAAACTTCTGGTTTACGATTGCATGTGCTTCAAGTGCACTAATATACGTGTAACACAAACCAGATGAATAAGCGGGTAACAAAATTAAAATTGCACTTAAACAGCTCAATTCCAATTTACGTGAACTTCTCCCTAGTATTAGGGTTTTCCCTCGCGAGTGCGAGTTTCCCTCCCTGGCTTCTTAGGGTTCTACCATTTTCCACCAAAAACTCAAGACATCCTACTTTGATTCATCGATACTCGCATAATATTCAAGTTTTAACCCACCGATTGCTTCGATCCCCACCATAAACTCACGTTATTCCTTTCCTTCATTTCTCTTTTAACCCTTACTCTGTTCACTATTTTGCAGGTTTGCCGAGCTTACTCTCTTTGGAAGAACGCACGGAAATAGGCTCCTAGAAATCTCTCGAATAGCTAGATCTAGGAGTGAGGCAAGTTGGGGAGGGGGTGAGAAGTACGGGGTCTCTGTGGTTCGGGTAGCACTTCTGGAGGAACGAGAGGCATGGAGGAGGGAGATGGGAGTAAACAGGGTAATGGGAAAGAGCACGAAAGAGCTAATGTAGACCAAAGGAGAAGGGAAGATTCAGAGGATGCGGAGGACGAAATAGTAGATCTGCTATGTGATTTATCGATTCCCGATAGCGAAGAACAGTCAGTTTGGTTGGTGAGCTCAGTTTGGTCAGAGAAAGGAGTGAATGCGAAGGCCTTCATGACGGTGATGAAGAATGCCTGGAAACCACGCAAAGGAATGGAAGCTTCTGAATCTGGTACTAATCGCTTTCTGTTTCATTTCCACTCTAGGAAGGATATGAATCGGGTTTTAGAAGAACAACCGTGGCACTTTGACAAACAAGTAGTATTGTTGAAAGAATTGAAAGATGACATACAACCCTCCTCAGTTGAATTGTTTATGGTTCCTTATTGGGTTCGAGTTTATGACTTACCACTAGGAGGGTATAACATTGAAACGGCACGAGCTATTGGCCAATTGTTGGGCATTTTCATGGAGTGGGACTCAGCTGGGAATCCGAACGGGCGTTTTATCCGTCTCCGGGTTAATTTGGATATCAGGCAGGCTCTCCCTAGACGCAAACGCTTTCGGTTTCAAGGAGGTACTATTGTATCAGTTAACTTCAGTTATGAAAAACTTCAATCCTTCTGCTATGTATGTGGGCACTTGGGTCATTTGGAGAAAGACTGTGAGATGATCCCAGATGATATCCTGCCTCCGGAATCTGAAAAAGGGTACGGTCCTTGGCTACGTGCCTCCCCGTTCAAGCCGCGACAACTTACCGAAGAGGGCTGGTCCGATCGTAGAAGAAGCACTCATAGCAGAAAGTTGGGTTTTCCAGAAGAAGATATGCAAAAGAATCTAGTCAACAAGGAAGATATCCCCACAAATCAGAATGCTTCTGGGTCTTACTACTTAGACGCTGATATAATACACGAACCCCTCCCCTCATCAAACATACCACACCAACCACATAGACCAAACACTTCTCCTCCTTTTCCTGTGGACAACCATATACCCAATTACCCGACTAACCCTCTGCCTCCCTATGAAGATCAACAAACTCCAATAGCAAATTTTCCTGAGTCTTCCAGTACTTTCAAAGAAATACCTTGGTCCCCTCTGATACCTAAATCCACTCATGAGAATACTAAGCCTGCCATAATAACCTACGATGTCGACACCAAAACTAGGAAAATTGTTCCCAACCAACCAATAAAAAACCCTGTAGCCCATACCCAAGACTTCTCCTCAAACCAAACCTCTTTGCAATTTCCTGCAACTGATACAGCAACCAAATGTGACCAGAAGACCACCACGATTGGGATAGAGCAGACTTTAGACCCTGGAGACACAAGATGGAGAAGATTAATTCGGTCGGAAGATACAGATATGGAAAGTGTCACTCCAAATCAGGAGGAAAAAATTGGAGGCAAAAGGAAAAATGCGGAAGACTCAGACGGTGATCATGTTAGTAAGAAAGTCTTTTCTACTTCAGGCATCAGCGGGGTTTCCGATCAACAGGCGGTGGTTGCGAGGCAACCCCGCCAGTTACAATGATAGTCCTATGTTGGAACTGCCGTGGATTGGGGAGCTCTACGGCAGTTCGTCATCTGAGCAGGCTCACTAAAGCTTGCAATCCCCAGCTTCTATTTCTCTCGGAAACCAGATTACATGAGGGAGAAACTGAAGCTTTGAAGTGGCGTTTGGGATATGAGTGCGGTTTATTTGTAGGTTGTGAAGGCTCGGGGCGCTCTCGAAGTGGAGGAGTTGCTCTTTTCTGGAAAAGAAATAACACTGTCAACCTTCTTTCTTTCTCGCTTCATCACATTGATGTGGAAGTTATGGAAGCTCAGAAGTGGAGATTCACGAGACTTTATGGATGGCCCCGGACTGAAGAAAAAAGTAACACTTGGGAACTTTTGAGGACATTGAAAGGAAGATCGAACCTTCCATGGTTATGTGGAGGAGACTTCAACGAAATTCTATCGTTGGAAGAAAAGAGGGGTGGTCAAACGGTTCACCTAGATCGGATTGAAGCCTTCCACGAGACATTACAATTCTGTAACTTTAAAGATGTGCCTCAGAATGGAATGAACCTTACTTGGACAAATGGACAACTAGGAGAGGATAATATACAAAGTAAACTAGACCGATTCGTTGCTGATCATTCCTGGTGGGATCTCTTTCCTGCATCTAAAGCTGAAGCTCGTCCGAGATTCGGTTCGGATCACAGCCCCATTGTTTGCCATCTCCTGAAGCAGGGTTCTTCTGCTGGTCCGAAACGTAGATTCCGGTTTGAGTTGATGTGGAATAGGCATGAAGGTTTGGCTGATCAGATTCGTAAGGGGTGGGAATCTCTCCCGACTGGTTCTACGTTTACCTCCAAAACTACAGCCTGCGCAGTAGCACTAAAACAGTGGGAATTTGAAGTATTCGGGCATGTTAAGAAGCAGCTAAAAGAATTGGAGAGACAGATTGAAGTAGCCCAGGCAACACAGTTGACACTATCGGGGAAGGAGAACATTGATAGACTTATAGGAGAGAGAGAAGAAATATTGAGGAGGGAGGAGATAATGTGGGCACAACGATCCCGAGTAGATTGGCTGAGAGAGGGGGATAGAAACACCAATTTCTTCCATAAGAAAGCGGGATTCAGACTACAACGTAACCGGATAGAGGGAATACGAAATAGTGAGGGAGAAGTAGTGCAAACGGAGATAGAAATTCGGGAGATTTTTAGGAGTTATTATATTTCCTTGTTTTCTTCTGCAGGAGGTATCCAAAGCGAGCCTGTGACTTCCAAGGTCATTCCGAAGGTGACAGCTGAAATGAACTCTATGCTGAGTCAACCTTATACCAACGAAGAGGTTTTTCAATCGCTTCAGCAAATGCACCCTACAAAAGCTCCGGGAGCAGATGGCTTCCCCCCTTTTTTCTTCCAAAAATTCTGGGATCAACTGGGCCCGGATGTCACGAAGACGGCCCTGGAGGTACTAAACGAAGGAGCTGATCCTACAGCTCTCAATGAGACAATTGTGACGTTGATTCCCAAGGTAAAGTCTCCTACTACATGTTCTGAATATAGGCCTATCAGCTTGGTTAATGTTATCATGAAAATCATTACAAAGACCATAGCAAATAGGTTGAAAGGCATTCTTCCTGAGGTGATACATGAGAATCAAAGTGCTTTTGTCCCTGGACGATTGATTACAGACAATGCGTTAATTGCATTCGAAGCCTTTCATTATTTAAAGAAGAAGACCAAAGGACGGAAAGGATTCTGTGCTCTGAAACTCGACATGACAAAAGCTTATGACAGGGTGGAATGGAAATTTTTACAAGAGATGATGCTCGCCTTAGGCTTTCAACACCCTTTTGTGAATCTTATTATGAGAAGTGTGACCACGGTTCGGTATGCTATACAGATAAATGGTGTGATTGGGGAACAATTCTGACCAAGCAGGGGTCTCCGACAGGGTGATCCGATTTCACCATACCTGTTCCTCATTTGTGGAGAAGGTCTGGCAGCTCTACTTGCGGCTGCAAATCAGTCCGGAAATATTCATGGTTTAAAGGTAGCTCGCTCAGCTCCTCCTATAACACATCTTCTTTTTGCAGATGATTCGATACTTTTTGCGAAAGCAACGGAGACTGAATTGAATAATGTGAGGTCTATATTAAGCACTTATGAAACAGCTTCTGGTCAGCAAGTTAACATTCAAAAGTGTTCGATGAGTTTCAGCCGCAACATTCCTCCGGACACACAGTTGGAATTATGTTCAAGACTCGGAATGAGTTTAGCAACAAATGAGGACTACTACTTGGGTCTCCCTACTTACATTGGCAGATCCAAAAAAGAAATTTTTGCTAGTATTGAAGAACGAATCCGAAACAAGGTTGGAAATTGGAAGGTACGCTTTTTATCCAAGGCTGGTCGGAAAATTCTGATTAAAGCAGTTCTGCAGGCAATTCCTACGTACGTGATGAGCTGTTTCCTCTTACCTTTGGATACTTGTGATAGAATTGAAAAAAGGCTCTGTGATTTCTATTGGGGTAGTATGAATGGTGAAAGAAAGCTCCATTGGAGAAGTTGGGGAAAAATGTGTCGGAGTCAATGTGAAGACGGTCTTGGGTTTCGTCGCTTACACAGTTTTAATAAGGCAATGTTGGCAAAACAAATTTGGCGATTGATCACCAATCCAAACTCTCTCACAGCAAGGATATATAAAGCGCGCTATTTCCCCCGGTCCTCTATCTTAAATGCGAGTGAGGGTTATAGACCAAGCTATGTCTGGAGAAGCATAATGAAGGGAATGCAGCTTGTGCGTACGGGATTAGATTGGCGTGTTGGTAATGGGGAATCTATAAACATATGGGAAGATTCTTGGCTGCCTATGGAGATCTTGGGAGCTCCTGCCTACCGATTTCCTGGAAGTGATAGTATTCAACTGGTGTCAGAATTAAGATTCCCAGATTCTGCTTTATGGAACGAAGACTTAATTAATCAGATTTTCAGGGAGGATGATGCGCAGCTTATTAAATCCATTCGGATTAGCCCTCGTCTACCAGCAGATGTTATTAGATGGAAGTTTTCTAAAGAAGGAGATTATTCAGTACGGAGTGGCTATTATCAAGACTTCTCGGCTTGGTGGTCTAACACCTCTGGTACAAGTTCGCACTCTCTAGACTCAAAAACTTGGAGTTGTTGCTGGAATTTGGGAGGGCCACCTAGACTGTTGAACTTTTTGTGGCGATTAATTGATAATAATCTACCAGTTCGGAATAATCTTTATCGAAGAGGAATCATTGAAGATCCGTTGTGTCCTCTATGTGCTCATCAAGCTGAATCTATTGAGCACTTGTTTATATCCTGTCCCATTACGAAAGCTCTTCTGTTGAAAGTTGGACTGCAGTTTGGATCCAATGACCACCTACCTTTCGGAGAAGTCTGGTCTTCTTTTGTTCAATCGCAGGGCCTTTACCAAGGTGGACGTATGTGTGCAGCTTTATGGGGTATATGGAAGTGTCGTAACAACTTGGTATTCGGGAACTTCATGCAGAATCAAGAAGAAGAGATGCTCAAGGCGCTGCGTTTCTTTTCGGATTTTCTGAAGGAACAATACCAGCCGCCCATCACTGAGAAACGACCTCCTGCAGTTTGGCTACCTCCCCCGGAATGTACACTGAAAGTGAACGCGGATGCGGGTGTTTTAGAAAGCGGTGGTGGCCAAATTGGTGCAATTGCGCGAGACCATAGAGGGGCGTTTCATCAAGCGGCTATTCAACATATCCCACATTCTCAACATCCTACTTTACTTGAAGCTCATGGCATCCTACTTGGTATAAATCTTGCCAAGAACCTTGCAGTTACGAGAGTGATTGTAGAATCAGACTGTCTTCCCATTATTCTTGCACTAAATTCACGAAAGACTCATCGGGGGGACCTCTCGCTGGTACTTGAAGATTGCCTCTCGGCAGCCTCGGAACTGGAAACTGTTCAGTTTACCTATACTCCACGATCGGCCAACAAACCGGCACATCTGCTTGCCAAGTTACATGGCAATTTCTCTAGTTGTATTCAGTTTTTTAATGTTGTTAACCAGGAGATTACAGCTGCTCTGGAAGCTGATGTAAGAACGATGGTTTGATGTTTTTAATTCCAATTATCATTTTCCTCAAAAAAAAAGATGAATAAGCGGGTAATTTTTCTAGTATACACTTTTTACCCAAAATAATATTTGTGAT
The DNA here is from genome assembly GCA_012979155.1 of Hypericum perforatum. Taxonomy (NCBI): domain Eukaryota; kingdom Viridiplantae; phylum Streptophyta; class Magnoliopsida; order Malpighiales; family Hypericaceae; genus Hypericum; species Hypericum perforatum. The sequence goes on along the minus strand of SOPF01028997.1, from coordinate 1,893 downwards.
AGACAAATATTCCTTATTTCCTTCATTTGTTGTCTCAATATGATACCCATTTTGGCGTATATCTTTGAAACTTAATAAATTTCTTTGAGACTTAGGAGAATATAATGCATTATTTATACAAAAATTCGTACCTCTAGGTAAAAATAAACTGGCTCTTCCGGAGCCTTCAATTAAATTTGTAGTACCTGATATAGTACTAATATTGGCTTCATGCCTAATCAAATGAAGGAAATACTTATCATCCTTAAGTATGGTGTGCGTTGTGGCACTATCTGCTAAACACAATTCTTGCTCTTTCATAGATAAGCCAATTCAATTCAATTCCACACTAATGCTATAGCTCGTTCTTCTCAAGACGGTATTGAGAATACGGCAGAACCTCGTGCTAATAACGTATTATGAATTCTATGGATATGAACAATAGTAATAAGTAGAGAGGAAGAGATCAAGAGATGAAATTCTCATTCATATATCATTCAAGTTTGTGATATGTACATCAAATGGTAGCTATTTATAGCCAAAGTTAAGCTACATAACATGGTGGAAACATTGCATGGTGGAGACATAACATGGTGGTGAAGTGGATGAGCTTGATAACATAGTGAAGGAGTGGTTGAGCTTAATATGGACTTAGTGGAACTTGAATGGCATCCATTATGATTTATAATATGAACAATACTTTTTAAAATATGACCCCATCTACCAATCTCATCCAAACTTCAAGAAAAGAGTGTAAATCATTTATACATGCATTTCTATTTTTATTTTTGACACGTTTAATAAATAATAAGTGTTACATTTTAAATTATTTGAATTTAGAGGAAATTAGTAAATTACTCTATATTAACTCATCAGATATGAAATGATAGAAATTTACATGGATCCTATCCGATCCCGTCCAATCTTTTTCGAAGGCCAAGTCAGAGATGTAAAGGCAGCTGTACGTTGACCACCATCTCTTCCGTTTTGATCATAAAGCCCTTTGTTCCTATCCCTACAATTACATGCTTTTACTAAAAGGCATCCGAGGCATCAGTATTGCAATGCACATGATATAATGTTTTACATATTATATAGTTTGATGTAACCCAAATTCGATTAATTTTTTGAATTGCCGGAAAGAAAACATAGGCTATAAAATAATTGATATCAAATTCATATGCAAACTAATTAATTCAATAAATAACTGTTTTACATATTATACTGCTGCTATTCTTTAACAATCCGCTGAATAAAATAGTCTTTAACTAAAAATTGAACATCGACCCAGAAGCTGCGACGGGAAAATGGATGTAATTAGCCGACTCCTGGAATTGCCAGGGGTTCAACGACATCGACGGCTCCGAAAATCCGATTAGGTCCGACTCAGAGGAGGACCATAGCTGCTGACCTCCAAAGTTGTTGATGATCTGGTTCAAGTACTCCAACTCCTCCTCCAGTCTGACCTTCTCATTGCTCAGAATCTTATTCTCGTCCTCGAGAACCGAATGGGCGTTGACCAGGTTCACGAGCTCCTGCTTGACCTCTGTCACCGTCCTCTTCAAGTAACCCATCTCGTCGATCAAATCTGTTTCGTGTTTCTGCTTCCGTTGCCTGGACCGCCTTGCGGATTCCCTGTTAGACAGCCTCCGCTTCCTCTTCCTGTCGTCCTCTCCGGACGAACCCGACGAGCTCGGCACCATTATTACGGAAGGTGACATGACAAGACAAGGACTTTTGGTCGGAACTTAAACAGGACTACGTAACAACTTTTTGGTGGAGGGAAAATGGACTTTTGAGTTCAAGAGAAAACGTAAAAGTAGTGTAGGAGAACGACTGATACGGAGTGGGCAAAGGGCGTCCGAGAGAATAGACTCAAGCAGATCATATCATATCATTTGGTTCCTATAGATA